>CAUYQG010259239.1:0-11365 GCA_963574415.1 Tarsius wallacei
CAACTTGGCGAGACCTCATCTCTACAATAAATCAAAAAAATTAGCCGGGCGTGGTAGCGCGCGCCTGTAGTTCCAGCTACTTGGAAGGCTGAGGCGGAAGGATCGCCGGAGCCCAGCAGGTCGAGGCTGCGGTGGCCGGGAGTGGACACTGCACTCCAGTCTGGGCGACAGAGTGAGTCTCCAACTCAAAAAAAATTTTTAAAAATAAACCAAAACTGTCCAAGGACATACCTAGAAGGAACTAAGCGAAGTGTGACCAATATATTGAGGTCCTGTTATTTGAAAACCACCCACCTAGGTCCTGTGAGAAAACAAAGGAACAGTTCCCGGAAGGTAGGGACTTCTTATGAAGATAAGCAGGAAGACAAGAAAACCTAAATAATAATATAATCCTCCAGTTTAGGATTAAGGACATTTTATGAGGAAAATCCCTGTAAAGAAGCACTCTGTTAATTGTACACTGATTTTTTTTCACTGCCTCAAAAATAAAAGCATACCATAAATGTTGACTTTAAAAAAAAAATCTAATACTATAACTACTTTTTAATGCTGAGTACTTTATCATCTTTGAATTAATAATCGGTGTCTTAGTCTCTAAAAACTAAGAATAATTCTCAATCCTCCTTGTCTTTGAATTGAACAAAAAACATTGGTGTCAATAAGAAGAGAATGGGTCAGATAAGACTGTGATTTGAATTAATCCAGCACAGATTTTTGAACAGCTATTCAGAAAGACCGCCATGTGCCCGATACTGAGCTGGATGGCATCTGCCCCTGGCCTTAAGGTAGGGTGCAAAATGAACAAGGAAACCATGACAGCACAATGAAGAAAGAGGTCATAAAGCACAATGGGGATGGGGATGGGGGAAGTAATAAAGCAATTCATTCTGCAGAGAATGAGGAAGGGACTGAGGGTAGAGGCAAGGACAACAGGAGAGGAAACAATGGCACTCAGCATTCAAGGAAGAGTAGACATTGCCCAGATGGACAAGAGAGGATGGAGGAAAGGATTTGCGATGATACAGACATGCTAAGGGGCTTGTGTACTGACATCCTGTGTAGCCTGATTTAAGATTTCATGGAGAAGTATCTGGGTATATAACCAGAAACGTAGCTGGAACCACATGGTAGAAGCTTTTTTATGACCCACTAGGAAGTTCAGACTTGTAGCAGTGGGCAGTGTGAAACAATCAGAGATTTAGGTTTGGTTTTGTTTTGTCGTGTTGTATCATGTTACCCATTTAAAGTGTAAAATTTGGCTGGGTGTGGTGGCTCATGGCAGTAATCCCAGCACTTTGAGAGGCAAAGGTGGGAAGATCGATTGAGTCCAAAAGTTCAAGACCAGACTGGGAAACATAGCAAGACCGTGCCTCTACAAAAAATTAGCTGGGTGTGGTTGCACACACCTATAGTCCCAGCTACTCAGGAGGCTGAGGAAAGAGGATCACTTGAGCCCAGAAGTTCGAGGCTGCAGCGAGCTGTGATCATACCACTGCCCTCCAGTCTAGACTACAGTGTAAGACCCCAACTCAAAAAGAAAAAAAATAAAAAGTGTATAATCTAGTGATATTTAATGAATTGTGTAATTACTCCCACTATTTCCAGAACATTTTCATCAACCCTGAAGAAAACTTCATACCCATTAAATAGTCACTCCCCATCTCCCATTCCCTGTTTTTTGTCTGTATGGATTTGCCCAATCTGGATATTTCATATAAATGGAATCGTATAATATGTGGCCTTTTGTGTCTGGCTTCTTTCACTGAGCACAATATTTTCAAGGTTCATATTGTAATTTGTATCAGTACTTCATTCCTTTTTATGGCTAAATAATGTTCCACATTATGGGCATATCATATTTTCTTTATGCATTCATCAGTTGATGAACATTTGTGTTTTTTCCATGTGTTGGCCATTGTGACTCGTGCTGCTGTGAGCATTTATGTACAATTTAAGTGACTGAGTACCTGTTTCACTATGAGGGGAGAGACGTATATATCTACTATTGGAATTTCCGGGTTATATGTTAATTCAATGTTTAACTTATTGAGGAGTCCCAGATATTTTTAGTCAAAGGAAAGGCATGAGATTGTATTTCAAAAAGCTAAATACCTAATGGATATTTGAGAAAACAGGATCCTATAGAGATGGTTCTCCAAAGATCCACCAAATAGTTGCTCATCTGTTCCTTCCTTCCTGGTCTTCCTATCTCCTTTCCTTTTTTCCCTGCCTGCTCTCTTGCTTTTTTTTTTTTTTTTTGAACCTACAAGTTGGCATGCAATCTGGTGGTCCAAATATATGCCCACCCACATACCTTGTGGCTTTACACCATCTTCTGAGGCTTCTGTGCTAAAATCCTGCTAGCTCAGCCCATCTGCAACAGTTCAGATTGTTTTCTTGCTTCACAAATGCCTGCTCTGGGGAGGTATCAAGCTTTAATAAATAGGCCTCTTGGTGTCGAATGAGAGGTCTAAGAGGAGACTAGCAAGTCCATCAGAAAACATGAGGCTCACTGAAGTGTTTGACTTGATCATTCTTTCGGACTAGGGTTCATCTTCCTATACCCACCCTTTTCCCCCTTCCTTCAAACACAGAAACCTACAACTGCCAAACAATTGCTTCCTCAGCAGGCCTTCCCATTTTGTAATCTCATAAGCAACAGATTCTGCAAGAAATTTCAAGGATTATGAAAACCTAATACAGACATGAGTTCAGTGACTTTTCTTCAAATGAGAGTTGGTTAGTTTCTCAAATTTTGAACATGCACCACTATCAACACACCACGGCACAAGCAATAGCAAAGAGTGATTTGTTAATCTTCTTTCTCAAAGTTGTTATAGATGCACTGAGAAGTTGTAATGATGGTAATTCCGTTACCAGTCAACGGATGGGAATAAAACATGTTGTTGCTGTTGTTTTCCTGCAAGAATCAATTAATTAAAACAAGTCATATTGTGGCTTGAGAAGATTCCATAAATGAACCTGGCTTGAGGGGTGGAGATGGGGAGAATGTTCAGAATAACGTTCTCGGTGAAGCACTGAACTTCCCTTAGCGAGATGGGGAGTGCAGGGGGAGGAGGCGAGAACAAAGGCTCTGCATTTAGGAAGCACCAAAGCACCAACACAATGTGTATCAAATGTGCACCAACTGATCTTGGAGCACAATAATATCCACTAAAATGAACAATTTTTAACATTTTTAAAGTGCTATTATAAATAAGCCTCCTTAGAAACAACCATGCCATCTCTGGGTCACTAGAGATTAAAGAAACTCAAACAGCTGTTTGGTAAAAAGAAAAGCACAGGGCTTCCAGGACACGTCCACGTGCCCATCAGAGCAGGATATAGAGAGAGAAAATAGTGCATCTCAAAGAGCTGACAGGAAATCTGGGTACTCCTCTCAGTCTTGTCCTATTATAAAATGACCATAGGTGGAATGGGACTGCCATTTGAACATCTCCGACACAGCAGGTTCTATGACTGTGGGGCTCTTTGCAGTCACTCTTTCTTGGCTAACACAAGCCAGATTTCCACTACACTTGGGGATTGGTTTAGGAGCAGTCATGTGACCACAATTCTGACCAATGAGACCTGTGGGAAGTCTGCTGGAAGGCTTCCAGGAAAATTACATTTATTGTAAAAAATGGATCAAAAAAGAGGCATGGCTGCTCCTGGTTCCAACGTTTGTAGTGATTCATAGAATTGCTATGACCAGGAAGAGACAGGGCTCAAGGCAAAATTGCCAGTGTTGGGACTGTAAAGTCCAAAAGCACTGAATCTCTTTAATTAATTAGCCCGAGTGCAGGTTTCCTCCAGACTTCTTGTTATGAAAGATAATACAATTTCCTCGTAGGTTAAGCCAGTTTTGAGCATTCTGTTGTTTGGCACTAAAAGACCCTTAACTATTAAACCCACCTAAGTGAGTGGATAAGTGTTTATCAGGCACTTTATATTAATTGCATTTAAAAAATAACACCTACAACCCGAATTATAATGCTTCATACCTAATTAGAGATGTTGCTGTATCTGGCCTTTTCAGAAATAAAAACAGCTCCAGAAGACTATATATGGGAGAATACCTGATTGGGGGGAAAGTCTACCATTTTAACTTGCAAACAGGACTGGAAGAGTGTGAAAACATAAACGGTGTGATCATTTAGAAATGGAAACATTCTCTAAAAAACATCCATGCCATAAATTTCCAAAATGACAATCTGGGGCCTATTAGTAAGAATCTGTCAATTTCCCCCATGACATAACCAAAACACTGCAGAATCATCTGTATGCATGGTTAAGGGAATGGGAAATTACTCTGTTTAAACCTCGCAGTGGCTCTCAGACCTATTTATTTCAATAACTGTCACATTTGGAGGGCATACAAAACTGTGCCCTTTTATGATTTCTCCTATCATTTTTTTAAACTTTCCCAAATCAGATGTGTTGGGACTTGTTCAGAGGACTAACCAGTAATGAGTTATTTATACAGCTGCCAGTTTTCCAAATCAGTAATGGTGCCTAGGGATGGCTTTGGGGAACTGAAGTGCCCATGCCTACAATATCCATCAATTCCCCATGCAACGCCCCCTAAAGAACGCACAATCTCAATAAAGCCTCCATTCCACCTCTTCTATACAAAAATCAAAGGGCCTTCCCCCTCCAAAGCTTTAGAAATTAAAACCCATTCGAGATTACGCGGACAATAACATCCCCCTTACTCACAGGCATTCTGATAATATGCTTTCAGAAAGAAATGAAGGGAGTTAAAGCTGGTACACTAGGATTTGCAGGTAATTGACAGGAGTTTGTAGCGCAACTGCAAATCACCTATCGAGGGCATTATAGTATAAAAATCAGGTGAGAATCACTGCTTGAAGTTTCTTTCAACTGGATGAATTTTTGATTCTACATGTGCTTACCCATTTTCCTTCTACCAATTTGAGTTTCTTTTAGAAAGAAAAGGTAACCCTTGAGAAAAAAGAGGAAGAAATACAACATGACTTTGATGCTTCTTCAGCAGACATCTTCTGGCTGGATTTTATCTTTTACTGCTGAAGAGTAAACAGTTTCCTTGTGTCTTTTGTTTTGTTTGTTTCAAACACCTGAAGAAAAAGACAATATTTTTCAGTACCGCTCATGGTGGCAGTCACTGTGGTTTTTCCCGACACTCTTTAGTTCAGCCTATCTCTTTATCTTTCTGATATTTGTGAGTTTTATCTTCCTTCAATCAATAAATCCATTGTCTGAACACCAAAGTTTTCCTGCAATTTGTTAGATGCTAAGGTTTAAATCACCTGGAATGAATGATTCTTAAGTATCAGTGGTATAAAACAAATACTGAGCTCCAAATGTCACAGCTCAATGATTCCAATTGACCATTATAGTTTTTGTCCCCTCCCCCACAATAACCCTCTGCCATGCCAAATTGTTGGTCTGATGATCTGTTTCATAGTTTGCCAATGGCATAAGTGATCAATTCTGTTGTTTCCCCAGAATAACATCGCTGAGTAATATTTAACAGGATGCACATATTTAAAATTCCATGACAACTGTAAACATTACAGTAAGCAAAAATTGTGCAAACTTAAAAAAAGGCATTCAAATTCAAATTAACCAACAGCCTGCCCACTAATTCAGACCCTCTTCCTCACTGCTCTGAATGTGGTTAGAGAAGGCTCAATCCCATGAGACCTAGAGGACTTAACACTCAGGATTTTCACTAAGCAGCCTCCTATGTTAAGTAACATTTCTTTTCTAACACTCAGTAACATTTGTTGACTGATTGTTGAGTGAAGCAAATGTTCACACCCCCTACACCAAATAAAAATTCCTTGAAACACAGACAAAAGAGAGCCAAGCCTAATATAGCCTTCCACCCACCACTGCCCCTGCTTGTTCTCCTGATACAGACCCTAAGTATGCAAGTTAGTGTTTATTTGCATGGCAGTTGGAAGCATGGTGTTGATTGGCAGTTGGGTGACTTGTTGTAGTGATGATTAAGTCTTCTAGAATTATCCGCACATGCAGAATTTCCTACTTACGTTTCTCGAGTGTCTTCCCTATCTACCTGTATATTGTCAAAAAAAAACTTTTTATCTCTGTGTACACCTGCAACCAAAAAGAAACATACTACATCCTTTAGGTCCTTAGGGAAGAAAAGAGTTGATTGATTTTTTACCTACGAACAAAATATTAAAAAGTCTGAACGCTGGGGAACATCCAGCAAGTTATAGAAAATAATTCAGTGTTTTCTCAGTAATTCAAGATAACAGGGACTAAAATATGATTTGTATTGTTCCCCTTTTTCCACTTGCTAATGCGTTCCCTGATGGGTGTCCCCATGACATTATTGTTTGGTCTGCAATCAGCTATCTGGCTGAGTTACAAGAAAGATGGAGTGTGGTATGTAGTTTCCCGTCACTCTGCAGCAAACAAAGGCTGTCAGCTTTTGACAGCCAACGCTGACTCCCTCGTGCTCCAAGAAGTTCGGTTACATCCTTTTAATAAACTTGCAATAAAACAGATTAATCACTTTTAACCACAGGAAACACAATGAGAGAGCAAAACAACAAACTTTCATTCATTTTGCCAGGTTGGGAAGAAAAATTCCACTTTCTATTTACAAATGCCTTTCTTTTGATAAATCCTTAGAATCAACTATGCAAAGCTTTAGATAGTATCGATGGGGTGAAATTTTTAAAAAATAGTACCTGTAGAAAAGAAACAAATGTTTGTAAACCTAAAGCAATGCTCTTACCTGAATGACCCCCAAAATATTGAGCTGCAAAAAAAGATACATTTGCTATTTGTATTATTTGCCCATCCTCCAGTTTTGTTGTCTTTAACTTTTTCCTTCCATCCTACTATTTTTTTTTTTTTTTTTTTTGAGTCGAAGTCTTACTCTGTCACCCAGGCTGGAGTGCAGTGGCAGGCTGCTCATGACCACCGCAGCCTTGACCTGCTGGGATCAGGCGATCCTTCCACCTCAGCCTTCCAAGTAGCTGAAACTATATGCATGCGCCACCACACTGGGCCAATTTTTTTACTTATTGTAGAGACGAGGTCTCGCCATATTGCTCAGGCTGGTCTCGAACCCCTGAGCTCAGGCAGTCCTCTCACCTCAGCCTCTCAAAGTGCTGGGATTACAGGTGTGAGGCACCATGCCCAGCCCCATCCCACTATTATACCTACTGGGAGGGGGTGGACTGTGAAGAGGATAGTCAAACCAAATCTGACTATTTTTATTTTTTCAACCAGCAAATAATACAAGAAAATGAGTTCCAGATGTGCACACATTGGAGAATCAAAGAAAGACAGTGGAATTTACCTGAAAGATAAGGTAGACATAAGAAAGGTGAGCTTAGGGGATGAGGAAATGGCCAATCTGAGGTCATGGTTTGCTTGGCATTAATGATCTGTGATTACACTTTGAAAATCTGTGATGATATAATCTGCAATTATAACCTGATAATCTGGAGAACACAGCACTGCAGGTGTACACAGAGATAAAAGCAGAGTTCATTCTTGGTAACTATTGGGAAAACTCTGTGACCTCCATAAATTCCTTCCATGTTCCCACTCCCCAAGATCTCACACTTAGCACTGACATCCCCTCAACAGGATGGAATGTCCAGATGCTTCCCCAACAAAAGCTGATCTTTTATGGCAATCAAGAACACTTGCAATTATGAGCAGTCTGCCTGATGGGGTTTGAGGGCTCTTTTTGCAATCTGAAGAAGAAAAATCAGCAGCTAAGGAAAAAAATCGCAGCGACTCGGGTATAATTGGATGTGAACTTTCTATGACATAGCAAACTCTTCCTTTCTTCCCCTCAAGGCCATTGCTAAATGTTATCCATGAGACATGGTGAATGAAAATGTCATTGATTCTGGCAATTTTGATCACAAACCACTTAAAGCACCATTCACTTTTGTGGTTATAAATTACTTTTAAAAGACAGCTCCTGTGTGCAGATGGTAAGAATGAGAGCAAGTATCTTCTTTTGATGGTAGAGTGGCAAGAATTTAATTTCTGTTCAAGATAACCTTCCTAAGTGTTAGCAATAGAATGTGTTAAAACATAGAATATCACACTCGGTTATGCTCAGCCGCAACACAATGTGGAACAAGCCAAAACTACAAATCTAGTAATTAAGAGTTGTGTAGTAGGAGCTAGCAGTTGTTTAATCAAAAAGAGCTCATTTAATACTGTGCCTAATGTCAGAATTGATACAGAAATAAAATGCATCTTCTCTCCCCTGTGCAAGATAAATGTGTGTGATAAAACAGTGCACTGGGACACCCACCATAAATTTTAGCCATGATAAGAAAAAAAAAAAAACCCTCCTTACTCTGCCCAGATGAGAGATTTGGCTCTGCTAATGAGTGTGTGAGAATTGGTGCTGAGAGTGGGGTACGCACATGCCAGGGGTGCACACGCAATTCTTTGGAAGGTGGGATGAAAATACTTGAACTTCTATTTATATTTATTTATGACCACATCCCTTCAAAATGTGCTTTTGTCTATGTTTGCATTAGTACAGTCCATGCACACAACTTAAAAATGAATAACTATAAATCACATAGAATGATACTCAAAAGAACTACAGAGACCTCTTGCAAGAAAGAAAGAAAAAGGAAGTCTTAATTGCATCCCAAGCAACTCCCAAACTGAGGCATCCCTTTGCCAGTAGCATCTTCTGACCTAAGGGAAAGTTTAAGAGAACAATCTGTGAACTGTTGGGTCAAAAAGGAGAAACAGTGTGGGCTTCTGAGCTTCCCTAGATGTCTGCTCCTGGGAGATCATTATCCTAACACAAATGATACTTTGGTCTACAAATGAGCTGAAGAAAATCATCAATCTATTTCTGTGTCAGGTAGAACTTGGTGGGTCCTGTACAGACTATTAATTTTGTAGGAAATAAGCAACAGGGGAAGCAGATAAATCATTAGCAGAGTGAAGAACAGACCCAATGAATTCCTGCCAAATCTCTTACTTGCCTTTTCTTACAGAGAGTGAAATGACAAAGTATTTATGTCCCACTGTCTTTGATATCTGTTTATCTCATTAGAGGAAAAATGATTCTGAAACCACAAGGACATGTTTTATTTCCAGTTTCAAGAATTCAATCCCCAATGATTTATACAAGTCAACACTATGTGTACAGAATTATAATCTTCACTTTCAGAAATTCTATCACCTTTAATTTCATAAAAACAAAACACTACAACATTAATTTTCCTTTTTTATGGCAAACAACATGCACATTAGAATTCGATTCACAAGCACAAAGTACATATATTTGAAAAGTAATGTTAATTGCTTTTAATGAAAAATTTTAATTGGGAAATTAAATTTAAGGCTAGTAGAACAGTTGGAGCTTTTAATATCATTTCAGTGACTCTGCTTTCTATTCAAAATTGATTTCTCCAATGTTCTACATAACATTCACAAGTCTCATCCACGTTTATTTCTTACAGTCAGTGTTTTCAGGAACTGAAAGAAGCATTACATAATGTTTTCAGCTGAGTCTCCTTCCATCTGTCCTATCTTACTATTTAGCCAGGAGTTAAAACACATGTATTTTGCACTTGGGGCATAAAGGCCAGGAGTCCCCCAAAGGGTGAACACACCGTCACTCTCCACCGTATTTTCTGTCATTTTCTCACCAGTGCCATCATTCTTCCCGAAGTGCTCTCCCACTCTGGTTAGGTAATCTTCCCATGACCTCCTACAAAAATCCACTAGAAAATACAAACCCTACTACTTGAAATAAACTCTACAAAGGCAGGAGTTTGTATTCTTGTACCTTGTATCTTCTACACCTAGAAAAATACCTGACACTTCAATATCTATTTTGTATTTCTTATATCTTCTACACCTAGAAGAATACCTGACACTTCAATATCTATCTGTTGAGTGAACAAATGAATGAGTGAATGAAGAACCCATCTTTAGGTCACCTCTTTTCATATCCTGAGATCCTTATACAGGCCATGACATACTCACTTGCCTTACAGATTCTTACACATAAAGGCTTCTTTCAAACCCCCCACATTCCCGGGGCATTTCAGAGGGGCCTGAAGCCCTATGCTTTAAGTTCATTCCATTTAACTATTCCAGAGTTCAGGTTGATGAGTGGAGGCTAACTTTATTTCCCAGAGTTGGTCAGCCCTTATTTTGACCAGCAAACCTTCTTTGGCATCAAAAGTTAGCCGGAGCTGCAAGATGGGCATATATGAGAGTCAACTGACCAACCCAAATACAAAAGAACCCCCATGTGTGTAGCCAAAATCTTCCTAAAATCTTCCTATTATCACCTAGCACATAATAGGCAAGCACATAATGGACTTTCAATGGGCATTTATTGAATTCAATAGCAAACTACAGAAATATAGTATGACCAATATCTCGAAAGCATTTGATAAATTCTCCTATTATCCGATGAGCAAGAGAGTGAAATGTAGATTGGTCAATATAGTGCTAATAAGAGAAATTGCTGCTAGAAAAACAACTGTTCAATTTGTGCTAGCGAATGGTTCTTTGTAGAAGCTTTGTAGAATAGCACAGGGTTCTAGTCTTGGTTCCTAATGGGCTTATCAATAACTTTACCTCCATTCTTTTTGAAGGTCCTAACTGGAGTTCCAACCTAGACACTTCCAGGGACTGGGCTAAATAGAAGTGAACTAGAATCAGAATGGCAGGGTAAGCATCAGAATTGCATGAGTCTCCCAAATGTTTGTCTCATTGAAATAGTGCTTTCCTGGCTCATGTGATTTCTCTTAAGTAGACTGATACTATGGAGGCTATACATATTTCTAACTAAATCACTCACACTGATTGTGTCTATATCCTCTGCATCTCTCAGAAGGACCTATCTTGCCACCAGCAATAGAAAATGCAAACAATTCTGATTGTGAGAATATTTTCCATATTATATCCACTCTACATTTTCCTTCTGCAACCTTCACTCCTGTGGGCCTGGCTTTGCCCTCCAGGCCTACAGGAAAAAGGCTGCCCTCTTTCCGTCTCAAGAGCACACTAAACATGCCAGGCAGTTCCTGTGCCACTTTCCCACCCTCCCATCCGAATCAACTTTTCTTCATTTCCTAGAATAAAATTTCTAAAGGCTGTTAAGACTTATAAACAAGCCGGGCTCAGTGGCTCAGCCTGTAATCCCGTGCCTTGGGAGGCTGAGGTGAGCGGATTGCCTGAGCCGGCGGGTTCGAGACCTGCCTGGGCATCTTGGTGAGACCTCATCTCTACAATAAATCAAAAAATTAGCCGGGCGTGGTAGCGCGCGCCTGTAGTTCCAGCTACTTGGAAGGCTGAGGCGGAAGGATCGCCAAAGCCCAGCAGGTCGAGGCTG
>CAUYQG010259249.1:0-24698 GCA_963574415.1 Tarsius wallacei
TATTATTATTATTATTATTATTATTGAGTTGGAGTCTCACTCTGTCGCCCAGACTGGAGTGCCGTGGCCGCTCCCGGCCACCGCAGCCTCGACCTGCTGGGCTCCGGCGATCCTTCCGCCTCAGCCTTCCAAGTAGCTGGACCTACAGGCGCGCGCTACCATGCCCGGCTAATTTTTTGATTTATTGTAGAGATGAGGTCTTGCTTGCCCAGGCGGGTCTTGAACCTGCGGGCTCAGACAATCCACTCACCTCAGCCTCCCAAAGGCGTGGGATTACAGGCTGAGCCACCGAGCCCGGCTATGTTTAAACTTTTAAGGAACTGCCAGATTGTTTTCCAACATGGCTGTACCACTTTATATTCCCACCAGCAGTGTATGAGGGTTCTAATTTCTCCATATCCTTGTCAACACTTCTTATTGTCTGACTTTTTGATTACAGCAATACTAGTAGGTATTAAGAAATACCTCACTGTAGTTTGATTTGCATTTCCCTGATGGCTAATGATGTTGAGCAATCTATTTTCATTGTTATTGACCATTTGTGTACCTTCTTTGGAGAAATGTCTATTCAGATGGTTTGCCCATTTTTAAGTTGAGTTGTCTTTTTTATTACTGAGTCGTAGGCATTGATTTTTTTTCTCAGGTTATTTGTTTGGTGCCTACTCTGTCAGGCACTGTTCTAAGTATCAATAATAGGCAGGAAAGACAAAGCCCTTACCCCCAGAAGCTTAAATTCTAGTGGACGAGAAAAATCAATAAACAAGTAAGCAAATAACCATATAGAACAAGATTATATGGTGATAAACGCTACCAAAAAAAGTCAAGTGAGTACGGGGCTAAAGTGATGGAATGGGTGTATTATTTTAAACAGGGTGGTCACGAAAGGTCTATCTGAGGAGGTGACATTTAAGCAGAGACATGAAGTAAGTGAAGGCGTGAGCCAAGTGAACATCTGGGGAAGAGCTTTCCAGGCAGAGGGCCCTGCAATTGCAAAGTTCCTGCAGCAGGACCAAGTTCATCTGAGGGACAGCAAGGAACCTAACAGGACTGGAGGAGCAAAATAGGGAGGTGAACAGTAGGAAATGAGCCTTGAGATGTGCCAGAGGCCAGTTATAGATGTGCAAATACCAGACTAAAGGTCACTGTGCCTGTATGTTATAAGTGGGTTCCTGAGGGTGGGGACTGGTCTTATTCATCTCCACAGCCTACAGTAATTCCACCTATAGTGGGTACTTACTACATACTAGAATCTATGAAGGAAGACACCCCCAAACAGGAGTTTATTTATTAGAAATTGTGTATTTCCTCTTACATGTTTAAACTTCAGTTACCTTCAAAGTATTCTCTGTTTGATGCGATATACCTGTTGAGACACCTTTTTCACTGCTCAAGAGTTTTGAACTCATCAATTTTGATGCCTTTTAGTGCTTCTGCATGGGCAAAATGTTTCCCTTTGAGGAGTTTTTTCATCCAGGGAAACAAAAAAAGTCACCTGGGGCAAGATTGGTAAATAGGTAGGGTGAGAAGGGAGGGGTAGGGTGGTAGTGTGTATGACCAGGGGAGTCATGCCATTTTGGATCACAAACTGCTGAACACTCAGCGCAGTGTGGGCAGGTTGTTTGAGTAAATCACCCACCACACCCACCATGAAATGGGCAAACATACTGAAAGAATCTCAACAACAAAAAAATTCACTGATGTCCAACACAGCCTCTCAAAACAATGCTAGCTGGTACACTAATGCCAGTGGGTTCCTAGAATGCTTGCCCAGCAGGGGAAGCCTGTACTACAAGGGGCCCGTCTCCCAAAAAAATAATTCCTTTTTTGGGGGGTCCTTCTTCATATTTTGACTTATTGAGCTCCTAATAAAAACAACACTTACATGTGAACAGTAGGCACTCTACAGTTTACATGGGATTTCCACATCCTTGATCTCATTTTATCTTTACCACATCCAGGTGGGGTAATGGCCATCATCTCCATTTTACAGTTAGAAAAACTGAGGCCAGGAGAGGTGATATGTGTGCGGAGACACATAACTGGTAAGGGGCTAAGTGGGGATCCAACCCAGGGGAAAGACAGCAAATGAGATCTGGATTTAAGACTGATTCTTGTGATTCTGGGCAGCTCGCTTCACTTTTTAGAGCCCGGGTTCTGGGTCTCCCTTCCAGGGGTCCTGTGAAGAGTAAATACCTAAAATCATGCATGTCTGGGGCCTACCATGGGCCTGGCTTCCAGCAGGTATTCAGTAGTGGTAGCTCTCCTATATTCCTGCCGCATCTCTCAACCCTGGCCATACACACAGGCAGCCTCTTGTGGGACGCTCTGATGGGTGCCCCTGGAAGGGCACCTAGACTCATGGGTGAAGGAGGCAGAGAAACATTACTGTAAGGAAGGTGGAGATGCCAGAGGAGAGAAAAGAGCTTAGAGAGAGGGTATTGGGGTATGAGGGAGGGGCAGCAACTGGGAGACTCACTGAGCTCCAATTGTCAGTTGTGATTCCAATTTCTCACAAATTTTTGTTTGTTTGTTTTTGAGTCGAGGTCTCATTCTACTGCCTGGCAGCAGTGCAGTGGTATGATCATGGCTCACTGCAGCTTCGATCTCTTAGGCTCAGGTGATCCGCTTCAGCCTTCTGAATAGCTGGAACTATAGGAGCATGCCACTGTGCCCAGCTAGTTTTTGCAGTTTTGGGTAGAGACGAGATCTTGGTATGTTGCCCGGGCTGGTCTTGAACTCCTAGGCTCAAACAACCCTCTCACCTTGGCCTCCCAGAGTGCTGTGATTAAAGCTGTGAGCCACTGTGCCCAGCCTCCAGGTTGTTTTAACTTTGCCCAGGAGCTGCCTCCAAAGGGGTTTAAGATGGTCCATCTGTGCCTCTGGAGGCTCAGATTGAGCTGGGTGGAGAGGCCACTATCCATGGGATGCAGTGGAGAGAGAAGGCACAGAGCAAGCTGGATTGTCTTTGACTATCAAAGTCTTCAGGCCAACGTGACCAAAGAGCCACTGAAGTTTATGTCAGGCCCTGCACAATCTGTGGTCACAAGCGCTCTCTTCAACAGGGAGGCTTGGGCTTTGTACTTTGGTACTGAGGTTTGATTAAGAAAGTGCTTCCCCATAGCTGTTTAAAGTCCTTTATTATCCTGGGGAAATGTAGATATCATATTTCCCTGCCCCCACTCAAATTACACAGTGGCAAAATTCCAGGCCCCAAGACCAAAGAAGAGCACAACCTGATAGTCAAGCACCTTCTATTCAGATACTGGGAGATGATGCAGATATTAGGAATAGAGGCAAGAGGCAAGATATTAGGAAAAAGAGCCTGTGAGAGGGTGGGAGGGCACAGATTTTTGAGGTGGGGTCTCACTCTGTTGCCCAGGCTGGAGTGCAGTGGCATGATCACAATAATCACAGTTCACAGCAGCCTCGACCTCCTGGGCTCAGGCGATTCATCAACCTCAGTCTCCTGAGTAGCTGGGATTACAGGCATGTGCCATCATGCCAGTCTAATTTTTTTTTTTTTTTTCTGGAGATGAGGTTTTGCTATGTTGCTCAGGCTAGTCTTGAACTCTTGGGGTCAAGCAATCCGCCTGCCTTGGCCTCCCAAAATGCTGGAATTACCGGCATGAGCCACCATGCCCGGCCTTGGCATGGATGTTAATTGGACACCGACTATGTGTCGGCCTTGGCATGGATGTTAATTGGACACCTTTCACCCCATGAAAGGTGATCTCTTCAACAGACAGATGCAGACTCTGAGCTAAACCAGAGCCTGTTCAAGGTCGCCTAGCTGGCAGGTACTAGGCTGGGCTCTGTACTTTGTTCTGCTGGACCCTAAGCCCATGCTCTTCCCAATAAAATAACTGGAATAAATAATAGTAACAAACATAAGAATGCACATTTGTAAGTTAATGGGCTTACCTCCCTGATCTTTCATCAGCCTGGGGAAGAGGACAGTAATGTTCAGAGTTAAGCCACTTGGTCAAAGCCATAGAACTGGTGAGGTGGAGCTGGGCTTCTGACCCAGGCCACCTGAACCGAAGCTAGAGTTCCTTCAAGACCTCACTTAGTCTCTCATAGTATCTTTGAGTTGAAGTCAGGGATTCATGTAACCAATAAACCAGGCAAAAACTGACCAGGGGAAGAACATACAAAGCATATAAAAGAAAGCCAGAGCTGTGTATTTATCATTTGTGGAATTTCTCAATATCTGTTATATTTCAATAAAAAAGTTGAAAGCCATGTGGTGTGAATGTAAGCATATAGTGAGAGACAGTTTCCTCAAACAGCTTTCCCCAGTCAATGCCTGATTCGAAACAGCTTCCCCTGAGTTTGCTGGCTATGCCAAGGCCCCTTTCTCCCATTGGATTCTTATAGAGATTTGTGAAACTTTGGGGTGGGAGGAAGCACAAATATAATAAGGGCCAAGAGTTCTAGAAACTCCTCTACTGTCACTCCAGAAAATCTTGAAAACTCAAGGAAAGCAGTCATAAGAGAGTGGACAGGCGCCCAAATCTGCCCTTGAGTGACTGGACTCGCCCGGACTCTGAACTTCCCAAAAGGGAGGTTTTCAGAGCAGGGGCCCTTGAGGAGGCTTTAAGCACAAATGAGAAGAAAAACAGACTTGCTTTTTAGGTTAGCTCTACAGAAATGAGCCCTGCGATGATCAGAGAAGAGAAAGGAATAAACATTTGCCAAACACCATTTGTGCACCAGGCACCACACTAAGCACTTTCCCACACAGCCTCCGCCACAAGTGTCATTCTCACACTTGCAATATTCACCGAAGTTTAATAAGCAGTAGAAATTAACTGCCACACAGTTCTAGAGGTTAAAAGCCCAAACATCAAGGTGTTGGTGGGTTGTGCTTTGCCTGAAGCCTGTAGGGGAATCTTCCCCGGCCTCTTCCTAACGCTCATGGGCTGCTGGCCATCTCTGGCATTCCTTGGCCTGCAGTGGCATCCCTCCAATCTCTGAGCTAGACTCAGTAATTTCCAACACAGCCTTGACGTCACATGGCATTCTCCCTGTGTGTCACTGTCTTCACATGGCTGTCCTCTAACAAAGGTATCAGTCATATTGGAGTAGGGGATCCACCTTGTCCCAGTATGACCTTATTTTAACTTTAATTACATCTGCAACAATGTTATTTCCAAATATGGTCACATTCTGAGGTACTGGGGGTTAGGACTTAAATATATCTTTTTTCTTTTCTTTCTCTCTTTCTTTTATTTTTAAGAGTCAGGGTCTCACCCTATTGCCCAGGCTGAAGTGCAGTGGCATGATTATGGCTCACCACAGCCTCGATCTCCTGAGCTCAGATGATCCTCCTTCCTCAGCCTCCCAAGTAGCTGGGACAACAGATGTGTACCACCACATCCTGCTAACTCTTTGATTTTTTTGGTAGAGATTGCATCTTTCTATGCTGCCCAGGCTGGTATCAAACTCCTGAGCTCAAGCAATCCTCTTGCCTCCACCTCCCAAAGTGCTGGGATTGCAGGCATGAGCTATGGTACCTAACCTCGATATGTTTTTCTCATGGAGGATATAGTTCAACCCATAGCACTGCCCTTGTGGAACTTACAATATAGATGCCCCCTTTTACGGATGAATAAGTTGAGGCACAGAGAGGCCAGGTGACTTGCTCAATATCCACAGGTAGCAAATTGCAAATCCAGGTCTGACTCCAGAGCCCATATTCTGATGACTACAACATCTTGTCTTGCTGGCAGGGCTCTCCTTAGCTGGTGGCTATTTGTATAAAAGGAGCTTTTGTATATATCATCAAATTTAGTCCTTGTAACACCTCTACAAGAAAGGTATTATTGTTCCCATTTTACTGGTAAAGAAAATAAGCTCTAGAGAGACTGAGGTCAGTGGGTTCACAAGAGCAGGAGCAGGAATAAACCCAGTGGGCAGATTCTTCACCCATGCTTTTTCTGCACCCACACCAAGGAGATCAGTGGCATTGCAGTGGGGGCTAAAACACCAGAATGGAGCCAGAATCAACACATCTGGTGAACAAAAATGCCCGGTGCCTGGGAGGGCTCATCCCCCCCTGACTGAGGGCACTGGTTTGGAAAAGAAATAAAGGTTTGTTTGATTGTATATTTTAACCAAAAAGGTTCATCTAGAGAGGGAAGAGTTCATACTTGGTGGTTAAAGCCATTCACCATCCCAGGCCCAGGAGTTCATGTCTAGCCCCACTCCTTGGATAGCAGAGTCTTACTCCTGCTAGCAGAACAGGATTTCTTTCTTTCTGGAGAGAAGGGCACTGGTTGACTTTAGTGCCAGCGCACATGGGCTGCATTTGCCTCAGATTTCATGTGGTTGGGGAAATGCAGAAAGAGAGAGGTGCCTGCAGGGTAGGAAATGCATTTAGGATGTTCCTGCATGCCAAGTCCATAGAGTTCCATGATTTGTCACAGGTTTCTGGGCTAGTCAGGAGGAGGCAGTACTAGCCACTTGGGGAAGGAGGCTGAGCATCCCTCTGGAGTGTCCTGCCACTGAGACCCTGCCCATTCAGGTCTCAACAATCCCAGGGTGAGACTCAAACCAGCATCCCAGTGGAGTTTATAGAGAGGAATCAGGTTGGGTCCACTCCTGCCTCTGAGAAGTTCCTACTTTGGTGACCCAAGCAAACCCAGAATATGCAATTATCCCACAGTACCATGAGTGGGAAGCACAGAGAGCAAGACCTTAATGAATGAAGGCTTGGGGCTCAGTGGTCCCTTTCTAGAGGAAGTGAAGTCTAAGCAGAAGCCTAAAGGTTAGCTAGGAGCTGGCAGGTTAAGGAGGCATTGTGGGCATGCACATTGTGGGCATGCACATGGCTGGTTAGTGTCCAAGACAGTGAGACCTGCATGTGCCAAGGCCCAGAGGTAGGAAAGAGCACAATAAGACCAGGGAACTCCGGGCACTAAGAGTTGAGTACACCTGGAGGTAGGGACGGTGATAAGTCTGGGAGAGAGGCTGGGTTCAGATCCTATAAAGGCTTCAGGAATCCAGAGCCTGTCCTTGGGCTCCAGACCTGGCATCTATTACCAACGTGTCTACCCCACCGAACTGAGTTACCAAACTTCTCTGGGTCTGAAGTTTAGCTGAAAATACCGTGGTTACGTGGGTTGCCTTCTGAGTGCTCTTAGAGCTCCAGTAATAAAACTAGCTAGTCTGATTCATGCCATTCCACTTAATCCTCATATCAACTCTCTGACCTACTCTTTATTACCCCATTTAGCAGATGAGAGGAGAGAGGTCAAAGAAGGTTAAGTGACTATATTCTGTAAGTCTAGGATTTTTCTGAAAGAAACTGCCCTCAGGCTTTCTGCCTGAATAACTGAGTCCCTTGCTCTCAGAGGAATTTTAAGCAAGGAAGAGCAAGATGACTTGTTAATAATAACAACAATGGTAATAATGGCTACTATTAATCAGGTACTATCTGTTTGCCAGGCATTGTATACATGCTGTGAATAGACGTGCACCTATTTTTAATTCTCACTTATGAAGTAGGGATTTTTTTTTTTTTGAGTTGGAGTCTCACTCTGTTGCCCAGGCTGGATGGAGTGCAGTGGCACCCTCACGGCCACCGCAGCCTCGACCTGCTGGGCTCAGGTGATCCTTCACTTCAGCCTTCCAAAAAGCTAGAACTACAGATGCATGCCATCACGCTCGGCTAATGAATTAGGGATTTTTATTATCCTCATTTCAGAGATGAGGAAACTTGGCTTACAGCAGTCAACCCACTTGGCCAAGGCTAACTGATAAAGGGACAGCCAGGAGGTGGCCCTGGATGGCTGACTCCACCTTCGGCTCCTAAGCTCTTCTAGCCCAAGCATGAGGAAACTGAGGTCTGCAAGGTAGGGCAGAATAAGCCCAAGGTCCCATAAGAAGGCAGCAGTGGAACTAGTTTTGTGCTATTAATATAGATAAGAGTGACAATTATGAGGGGCAGTCTAGCAGGGTAATCAGAACAAAGATTCTCATGCCAACTGTCTGATTTGAATCCCAGGTCTGTCACTTACTAGCTGTACAACCCTGGGCAAATTTTTCCAAGTTCTCCGTGCTTCAGTTTCTTTACATGTAGAAGAGGGACAACCTGTCTCCTAGGACTGTAAAGTGTTGGGGATTAAAGAGCTCAGGTATGGAAGCTCTACCCAAATATATGCCACCATTGATTTGCTACCTACTCCATGCCAGGCACTGTGCATGAGGTACTTCATACCTAATTCTCACAGCAAACTTGGAGAGGGATTACTACTCCTGTTTTCCACATGGAGAAACAAGCTTCAAGAAATTAAAGTACCTAAAGTTACTTGACATAAAAGCTATAGAAGCTGGAATGGAACCTGTGACAATCTGATTATTGTGTTACTTCCACAATAACCTCTCTCCTATGGATACGACTTTGCAGACAGCATTAACAACCACGGCCTCATTACTATGAAGTATCTGGCCTATTTTTAAATGCCGATAGTTCTTATATCTCCATGACAGGTGTGTGAGTATGAGTGAGGGTGCGGTAGATGAGCAAGAAAGCACATCAGAAGCTGGATGAATGACTGCATTCAAGTACCAACTATTATTCTGTAATAGAATTGCAATTATTCTATAAGGATAATAACAACTCATTCCATGTGCAGAACCCTCTATGGTTCAGAAAATCATTTTACACCCATTATCTCATTGCGTGCCCATAACAGTCCTGTAGGGAGGGGAGCAGAGCTAATTATGTCATTTTTCCATTTGTGGGAGCCACTCTTGGTTGCCTACCAATGCCCTCGCTAACAGAATCCTGACGTTGTTCGACTAGCCGTGCACCAGTTTTGTGTCTCAGTTGGTTGATCTTGACTAGCGGACTACAATGGTCCCCTTCCTCTTGTGGGGATGTGAGCCACTGGTCAATCTGAAATGAGGAGAGGTCTGCGGTTCCTTGGATGCTGGATTTGGATCCAGTGCCTGACACTGTAGTAGTTGAAGCCAAGAAGCTGACTCTAAGCCTTGGTGAACATAGATTACCCTACCTCTGGACTTCTTACAAAATGAGATAATAAATGTTGAAGTGGGTCATAATTTTTGGCACTGGACATGATGGCTCTCATTTGTAATCCTAGCACTTTGGGCAACTAAAACAGGCAGGAGGATTGCTTGAACCTCGGAGTTCAAGACCTGCCTGGGCAACATAGTGGGACCTCATCTCTACAAAAAATTAAAAAGTTAGCTGGGTGTGGTGGCATGCACCTATAGTCCCAGCTATTCAGGAGGCTGAGGCGGCAGGATGGCCTGAACCCAGGAGGTTGAAGCTGTGGTGAGCTGTGATCATGCCACTACACTCTGGCCTCAGCAAAAAAAAAAGAGTGAGTGAGACCCTGACTTTGAAAAATAAGTTGTTGGACCCAGTTTGGGTTGCAGTTTTGTATAAGGCATTCCGAGGTCTCCCACCTCACTGTCGACAGTCTTCATCAACATCCACCCCCATTGCCTCCACCTTCTCCCTTATTGTCAAGCCAGGTCTTATGCTGAGTATGACTCTGCTGCTCTTACCCAGTTACCAGCAAACTGCAGCTCAGCTCTTTGGTACTGCCTTAACCTCCATGAGCATCTCCTGCATTCCCAGTGTTTGTCCCTGGGCCAGGACTTGCCAGAGCACAGGCGTGAAGGAACGCACCTGCAAGAAGCCTGATTAGTTTGCTTGTATAATGAGTCTGAGGCTACTTCCTCAACGACTAAGTAGGATAATGGTTCCTGCCTTACAGAATGAGTGTGGGGCAGGCAGGAGGTGGCATCCTTAGTCGTCCTCCAAGAAAATGCCACCTTTCTTAATCAGCAATAATCTTTGGATCTTCTGGTTGGCAAGTGCCATGTGCCAGGCACTAGGAGGCAGTGATGAGTGACAGAGCCACCCCTGTTCTGATACTTCCAGTCTAGCAAGGCAGACATGCTTGGAGACTTTGTCTCACACCCACTATGGGCTGTGATCTCTTCTGAAAACCAGTGGTTAGCAGTTGTCCTCTGCCTTCGGGGATGAGGCCAGAGTCTGAGGACCTGCCCCCTGGGTTTCTGTTTCCTGTCTGCTTCTGTGGTTGATGACTGAACTATGCCCCAGGGATAAGCCTTGACTTCTCTCAGAGGGTCCCCTGTAGCCAGTCCAGGTGTCACAGTATGTCTCAAGTGGTCAAGCTGGGCTCTGCCCCTCTGGCCCCCATCATATCCCATCCCACTGGGCCCTGTGGCCTTGAGATGCATTTACACTTGCTGAAAACGGTTCCTCTCTTTGCTGCCAGGTTTCCACCCAGCTGTAACATCCAACAAACCAGCCAGGCCTGGGCTTATGCACTTCCCTCCAAGGGGCTTATACCATGTGCAACAGATGGCTCTTGATGTCAAAAATTATTTCCTAATGCCCAGCTGAGACATCCCAGACCCTATAGTGCCCATTAGTGTTAAATCCCTGCTTCTCTTGCTCTGTGGAAACTTGTTATTCTCTGTGGTGCTCTGGTAAGCCTCTGAGCTCAGCCCCTTTTTAAAACAGCCCTGAGGATTGTCCTTGCTGGTTCCCTGCATAGGGTCTCAATGGCAGGCAGTTCTGTAGTTGTTCTTGCAAGAAGCCTGATTAGTTTGGTTGCATAATGATTCTGGGTCTGCATAATGGCCTGAGGACTAGCTCCCCGGGAACTCCCCACCAGGCTCTAGGCAGTATCTGTGCTTTGGCCCTCACTTGGGCTATTTCTTTGACCTTCAATACCCTTGCCAATATTCATTCTTAGAGGCCCAGTTCAAAGGAAAGAGAATTCACACTTTTTGAGCACCTAGTGTATACCAATTCATTTTGGTTTGTTAAACCATTTATTCATTCACTCACTCATTCATTCAACAAGTATCTGTTCATAGTCATGCCTGTGTCAGGCCTTGTGTCAAGAAATGGGGATAGGCCACTTACAGACGAGTGGAACAATCACTATGTGACAAACGCTTTAAGTGCCTTACTTCACAGTGAAACTGCTAGATGGCTTAATACTTGTTTTGCAGATGATGGAGATTGTTGCCGATGCCTCATGTTGGCTAAACTATGCTGTCGTCTGTGCTTTTGTTTTGCCATCCATTCAAACAAAACGTTGCTGATGCCTACCGTGTGCCAGGCCCTGCCTTGGGCACTGGAGACACAGATGAATCAGTCATGGTTCTATCTTCAAGGAGTTTACAGTCTAATGGGGATTTTGGTGAAAAACTACTGATTTTAGCACAGAGTGGTATGTGCTAGAGACCAGGGGCTTCCTGAAGGCAGGGAGAGGCCTGGTCTAGCTTGTGCCAAGCCTGGCAGTGGTGGGGGACACACTCCACTCAGGGCATGTTTACCAACCAAGGAGATGAATCAGAAGAAACAGCAACCGCTGCTCAGCCTCTGAAGTTGGCTACCCCTGCTCTGAGAGCTTTGAGGCCAGGCCTCTCTCCTGGGTCATATCCTATCCTGTGGCAGTGGGGCTGGGTCCAACAGGCTGGGCAAGAAGGTAGCGGCTCAGGACAGAAAGGCAGAAGCCCTGGTTTTTGGCCTCAGTCTCTCAATAACTTTCTTGAGCAAATCACCAGCCTAGCCAGGACTTGGTCTTCTCAGCTAAAAAATGGAACGTCTCAGGGAATGTTCTAGAGGAAATGGTCATCTATTTGTCAAGGACCATGTGGAAGGGATTCCAGCAATGATGGGAAGGAATCCTCCTGACTCTGGCTTTTTTTGCACCCCTCTGGGCCTCAGGTTTCTCATCTGGAAAATGAGGAGATCAGGCTTTGGACTCAGGCAGGTTCAACGCCCATCTCTGCCTCTTTTTTGGAACCAGTAATAAATTACATATCCCTCTGAGCCTTAGTTTCCTCCAATGCAAAAGGGCAATTTGCAACATCTGCTTTGTAATATTGGGATAAAGCTTAGAATATCATAAATGAAGCCTGGTACAGTGTTTGACACAGAGTAAATACTCAATAAATGTTAATTTATTTGAGGGCCTAGATACCCTTGAGGTTCTTGAAAGGTGAAAGTTTCCCATGAGATGTTAGTGGGATGAGGAGTGTGGACTGCTTCTTAGGATTGGAGTCTCATTGATGGCCTGAACCTTGAAAATCAACAACTCTCTCACGCCTTTCTGTTATCTGCCGTCTCACCCCTCTTAAATCCAATGCCCAAATCTCGTCTACAACGTGGTTGTTACTGATATGACAAGGAACTCATTACTCACTACTCACTAAAGAGGCAACTTATTCCCATCTCATTCAGCTCTGACTGCCATAAAATTCTTCCTTCGAATGCACCAAAATACCATTGTTGCTATTGCTGGTAACCACAGTCAATATAGTATAGTGACTTCAGAGCTGAGTTGCAGCTATTTTAAGTTCAAATTTTAATTAATTAATAGTTTAAAAAGTCTTAGCTCCTCAATCCCTCCAGCCACATTTCAAGTGCTCAATAACACCACGTGGCTAGTGGTTACCATACTGGACAGCACAGTTTATGAAACATTTCTGTTATAGCAGAAAGTTACTGTATAGCACTGCTCTGGATGAAGCTAGACTGCCAGGAATGGGATCCTGGCTCTGCCGTTTACTAATTGTGTGATCTTATTCAAGTTACTTAACTTCTCTGTGCCTCAGTTTCCTCATCTGTAAAATGGGGATAAAAATGGTGCCTGTCTCACAGGGCTCTTTGAGATAATTAAATTAGTTAATATGTGTAAAGCACTGAGAACTGTGCTGGCTTTATAAGTGTTTGCTTATTAATAAAAACCATCACTGGTTTGGTATTATGCCTACTCTATGCCAAACCTTAAAATAGGCATGTGATGCACACTTGCCAAACAGACATTTCTTTTGTCACACCAGAAGGAGTATTTTTGCAAGCTAAAAGATACATTTACATTTATTTATTATGCTGAGTCAAAGAACAATGTTTAACATTTTAAAAAGATAATGCCAAATTGCCTTCCATAAAGAATGTGCAGATTTTATACACTCACTAACAACGCCCACTTCTTCACAGCTGACAACCCTGATACTCTTAACCTAAATCTTTGCTTGCCTGACAGGTGTCAGATGGCTTAAAGTCATTTTGATATTCATTACTTTACTATTAGTAAGTTTGAGCAGTTTCTCTGTATTTGTTGGATATTTATACTTATCTGTGACTTGCCACACGTCTTTATACTTTTTTCCTTATTATGTTTTTTATTTTTTCTAGTTATTGATTTGAAGGGCTTTCTGTAAGTTAAGGAGATTAATACATTTTATAAACTGCAAGTATTTTTCTGGTTTCTTTTGACATTGCTTATTATTATTATTATTATTTTTGCCATGAAGAAATATTTACCATATGTGTCCCAGCCCCTCTTTCTTTATGGCTTCAGGGTTCAGTGAAGGTCAGCCAACTTCCTGAAGTACTTCCTGTCGTCAGGTTTGCTCAGGCTGTCTCTGGGTCTAAAGGCCAGCAAAGAGGCACACAGAGACAAAATAGGGGCACAATCCCAGTGCCCCCCATGTACATTCAGGAGACCCTCTGCATCTAATAGAGCTTTTGCTTCTAGGTCCCTGGTATCCCTCCAGAGTTTTCAGGGAGAAAGAGCACAATCTCTTCAGAAAATTTGATTTTCATGTCGGTATACTAGAGCGAGTCTTTTCTACTGGACTCTTCTGGAATGGATATGCAGGGATGTTGGAGTAGACAAAATGTGAGGAAAATTTGGTTTCCCAGGAAATTCAAGCTTGGGTATTTGTTGAAGGAATGCACTGAGATTTCTGAAAGTTTTATAATACTCAAAGAAAAATCTCCAAAATTAAATTTTTAAAAATTTTCAGGAGGAAGAAAATTGATATTAATCAAAAACATACTATATTTCAGACACTGAGATAAGTGATTTTACATCTTTCTCGTGAAAGTTTCACCTCCCCCCCACCCCCTGTGAATATAAGTAGGATCATTCTTGCTTTCAGAAGAAGGAACTGTGGCTTGGGGAGATGACATGGGAACTTTCCACACTGTAAGTGGATGAGGGGCCTTGGGCTAAGTCCTTTGACCCCTGGCACAGTGGTTAAGAGGTATGGAGCCAGATGGGCACATTTTATGTTGGCTCTTTGGATTACTGCCAATTTGATCTCAAGCAAATCACTTAAACTCTTTGAGCTCAGTTTTCTCGACCGTCAAATAAAGGTGATTACGTTGCCTCATGTGGATTCAGTAAGGGTTAAATATGAAAGAGAATGCGAAACACAGAGTCTAATGTCTGGCCCACAGCAAAGATTTAATACATTTTAGGAATGATAATAACAATAACAACAGCAGCAGCTATATTATTGTCTCCTCCCCGTCATATTGTTTCTCTATTAATCATAGTTTTCTGGCTGGGTACTTTCACATTCTTAGTCTACTCTGTGGTAGTGATGATATAATAACGGTGACGCTCATAGCAGCTTTATTCATAATAGTCTGGAAACAATCCAAATGCCTATCATCGGGTGAACTGATAAATAAATTGTAGTATATTCATACAATGGGAAGCTCCATAGCAATTTAATAAATAACTATTGATAAATGCCACACCATGATGAATCTCACAGACTTTTCACAGATTCATTCATGTTGAGTGAAAGAAGCCAGATGCAGGAGTACATACTGCATGATTCTGTTTCTACAAAATTCAAGAGCAAGCAAAACCAAGCAATCTTTATAGAAGTCAGAATAGTCGGGATGGGTGGGTGCATGAGGGAAGCTTACAGGGTTTATTAAAAATGTTTTATCTCTTGATTTGGGTTATGGCTTCAGGGAAGGATACACTGTAAAATACCATTGAGCTGGACCCTTAAGTGTACTTTATATACTTTAACGTACATATGTTATTCCTCAAAAAATTCTCGAGGGAGGGTAAATAAAAATGCAAATCTAAAAACACGATAAATATAAAGGCACTCTTTAAATAATAAAAAATAATAGTTACTATCATAGTAACTTTCTATATTGTAGGCACTGTGTGAAGCACTTTCTATATTCTACTTCATCTAATCTTCACAACCTGGAGAAGCGGGTCTGACTATTATTTCTATTTGGTAGATGAAGAAACTGATATTGTTTGCCCTAAGTCACTCACCCACCCATCTAGGGCCAGGACTCATGGTGGGTCTCTAAGGCCTGTGCTACGTCTCCTTGACAACACAAGGGATCCCCATGTAAGGTATAGCCAGCTCCAAGATGGCTGCTGATGATCTTCACATTCTGATGTTTGTGCCGTTGTGTAATTTGCTCTCACATCGTAGAGATGACCTATAATGCCAATAGGATATGTGGAAATATAGAGTGTGGTGAGGCCATAAAAGACATTGCAGTTTTCTCCTTATGTCTGCTCAGATCACTTGCTCTGGGGGAAACCAGCGGCATGTTATGAGGATACTCAAGTAGCTATGGAGAGGTCCATGTGGTAAGAAACTGAGCTTGCCAGCTGGGAGTGAGCCACCTTGGTGATGGGTGGTCAAGTCCTGGCCAAGTCTTCAGATGACTACAACCTTGGCTGAGACAAGAAGACAGACCACTCAGCTCAGTCCATCTGCTCATGGATTCCTGATGCTCAGAAACTGTGTAAATAATAAATGCCATTGTTCTAAGCAGCTAAATTTTGGGGTAATTTATTATATAACAATAAAAAACCGATACATAAGGGGCATTTGAATTAAATGGCAAGCAGCTCTTTCTGAAGAGCTTATCTTTAAGAAATCACAAGGCCAGTAATCTTGCACAGTTTAGCTGTGTCCACTCAAGCCTTATCTTACAGGCCTGAATAATGTCAAATCTTACAAAGAAGAAATAAAAATTTCCAGCTGTTTATTAATAAATTAGTCCTATTGAAGACCCAACACATATCAACAGTTCAGCTGTGTTTGATACCACACTCTTCGTTAGGCATTATTATTATGGTGTTCTATTAACGTTCACCAGAGGCTACATTTTGGTCAGAACTTATAACTTAGAGGCTGTGGAAGAATCACAGGCAGGACGTGGGAAAGCACCTAGAAATATTTTTGGTCCAGTCCTTCTCTCTTTAGGCCAATGTTTTAACTATGCTTGAATATATCCAGAGTTAGAAATCCACACAAGATTCTTTGGGAACAACTTCTGCTGTCGACTTTTTGTTTAATCCTAATAATCAAATAAATGTCTTTCTACCTCACACAGATTTCTACCTCTTTCATTTCAGTTCCTTTTCCTTTGCTTTATCTTCTGAGAACATGAAGAACACGTGTTAAGGACTCTCTTTAGAGAATCCCTTCATATAGTCACAGAGAGTAATTAAATCGCAGTTCAGCCTTCTCTTCCTCAGGTTACACAGCTCCAGTTCCTCTGTACTAACCACACAGGGGTTTTTCATTCCTTTCGTCCCACGTAGAGCCCTCTTTGAATGATCCCATCTCTTCAAAGCTGCAGTGTTTAATAAATGCAGCAATGGACCGGGGTATAAAAATGATGGTTTAGCACTTATGCCCTTTTACAGGATCGCAGGATCATTTTAGAACTGACTTTCACAGTTTAGACTCACCGATATGTTAGAGGTATAGGAGTCATTTTGTCCTACCCCCTAACCTTACAGCTGAGGAAATTTTGGCACCAAAAAGGACAGCTCAATGTTACCCAGTGATGACAGGGGAGCTATGTCTGGATTCCCGGTATTCTGACTTCCCATTATGTGTCTCCAGTGTCTTGTGCTCAGCTTGGGGTCACCTGGGTGCGTCCTCCCACCTGTGCTGAATGTCTAGTCTCTTACTACCACTCACAACAATAAGATCACAGGACCTTGCAGCTGGCACAGACACCAATCTCCATGGCAGCACTGTTTGTAATTGGGAAGATACGGAGACAGCCGGGCCCTCTATTCCATGGAATATTCTGAAGCCTAAAAAGAACAAGGAAGATCTAAATGTGCTGCTAGGGAGTAATCCACAAAATATATTGTTCAGTGGGGGCGGGGGGGCCCTTGCAGAACAGCAAATAAAATATAAGATTCTATTTGTGTTGGAAAGGTACACACATATGAATCTATAGAAATTTCTAGAAAGAGACATATGAAACTGTTAACAACAGAATAGGGTGGATACTAAAGATCTTTACTTTTCATTTTATACCCTTTAGCACTGCTTGAATTTTTAACCATGTGGCTTTATTACTTTTATAATAAAAAATAGTATAAATATTTAAAATGTTAATGCTGGGGACTTTCACTTTTCTTTTTTTAACTTGTCACACTTCTCTATTGTTTGACTTTTTCAACTACCATGTATTACTCACCTAATTAGAAAAAAGATATTAAAAATAAATACCGCATTATTAATAATGCTTTATACATGAATGCTTGTTCTGTAGCAAGGCTATGAAGACACAGGACCCAGAGAGATGATACACTCTGCACAGATGAGATCAGGTTTCAACTGATGATGATTTCTCAGATGGGCATGGGTGCCTCTGTGTGTGTGTGTGTGTGTGTGTGTGTGTGTGTGTGTGTGTGTGTGTGTTGGGTGTGGCTGGAGCTGTGTAGAGGTTGTTTTTGGTTGTCACGATGACTAAGAAGGCTGCTACTGGCAGTGAACACCTTGAAGCTTGAAATGCCAAAACTGTCCTGCACAAAATGCCAGTGGAGTCCTGCTAAGAAACACAGGTAGAATACTTAAAAAATAGAGCTGTCAGGTGTCTCCATTTAGTCCCTCATTTGAACGTCACATCCCTTTTGAGGTTGGAAAAAAAGGAGTATTATTATTGCCTCCTGTTGACAGAGAGGAAACATATGGGAGGCAGCTTCCTCGAAGGCCTCAGAAAGGGAGTAGTCTTTAAGAAATCAAGAGGGAGAGGGTGGCAGGATGTGTACCAAGCATTGTTGGATGCTTGTGAATATATGAGCTGTGCCACGCCCGTGACATCCCTTACCTTGGTTAGTAGGGTGGTATTATCCCTATTTTACAGATGAATAAACTGAAGCCTTGAGATTAGACCAACAAACAGCCCTAGGGACACTTGGCTAGCGAGTGGCTCAGATCAACACCAGGTCTGGAGGCTTCCTTGCTCCTTACACTTCCCCACGTGGCCTCTCTCTCAAGTCATGCAGGGAGACCAGGTGGCACCTGGAAGCAATTTCTCCTCTGCTTTCCCCCCAGGACCCATGCTACTTTGGTAGAGAATTCACGGTGGGAAATTAACCTCTGTCTGCAAGGGCCAATTATATAGTCGACTAAAAAGAGCAATGTGGGCCTGGACCCAGGCAAAACACTGGCTCCCCCACGCTCCGCCACTGCCTGTGGAGGCAGCTGGGAAGGGGAAGGGAGAGGGTACAGGAAACCCTGTTCTATTTTGAGAAAATAGTTGTGTTTGATTATCCAATAATACCAAGCTATAAAGCTGGGACAACTATGGATTTCCCTTAAATTTGAAAAATTGTGAGTCATTAACTTCTCGCTCTTAAGGTAGATCTAGTCAAAAGGAATCTAATTCCCTGTAACATGCGGTAAGCAGGAGTCAGAGTCACTGCAGATGCAGACTTCCCTTAGGGAAAGAACAGGAATTGAGACCTGAAGAAACCTGCTGGAGAAAGAGGTTGGGGAGAAACGGCAGCTTCTAAGAGGATTTCTGCCCACCCTCCCACTGAACCTGGCTCTTCCACCGTGTCTTCTGAAGCAGACAAATGAATTTTTTTCTTAGATGAGTATTTTATACTTTGGCCAATTCTCATATCCTTAAGACTCATCTCAGGTATGACGTCCTCCAGAACGCCCTCCCTGACCACTCCAGGTTGGCTCAGGATCCTCCAAGTCCCTAGAATTTACCTTCTCTTCTGTACTGATTTTTTTGTCCCAGGACTCTTTCTCTGATTAGACTGTGAGTTCCTCTTTCATCTCAGGATTCTAAGACAGGGTGGGCCCTTAATATGGGTCCTGTCTTCTGGATTCATGGTGGTGTGTGAACTCATTTTTCCTGCCAAAGAGAGTGATTGATGTAGATCTTGAGTAAGGTCTGACTGGATTTCACCAGGTGGATGAGAGAAAGGGCATTATAGGCAGAAGGAATAACATGAGCACAAGCCTAGAGGTATGGAAATACGTGATGAAGAAATGGGTTTTGAATAAGAAGTAGAGAAAAGTGGTTAAAAGCCTAGCTTTTGAAATCAATCCTGAGAGGATAGCCTACTATCTATGTGACCAGAGGCAATTTACTTAACTGTTTGCCCTTTGGTTTTCTCATTATTGGACTTTAATTGGGTGTGTATAAATGGCTTACCACAGTGCCAGGCATTCAGTGGGCACTCAATAAATTGTGGTTTTAAATATTATTATTCTGAAAGGGGAGGTATAATTCTCTTGTGGAATGACCTGGGTCCCACTGCTTCTTGGCAACTGTTTTCTTTCAGGATTTGATGACCAGCCTGTGTTATTATCTTTATTCATGCATGTACTTCATCCATGTAATTCATTCACTGAGCAACTGCTGTTGGCAAGAGTTTGCAATATGCTTCAAAGCAAGATAGATTCCCAGCCATCAGAAAGTTCAAAATCTTATAAGGGAGATGAGGAATAGACACAAAACTGTGGCCAAGACAGAGTCAAAGGGGACCTGAAGATAAGGTAAAAGGAGAAGAAGCATTATGAAAAGAGAAATCAGCTGAAGAGAAAGGTGGAATTAGTGTCTTTCTCTGGTTGCCTTTAAGATTTTCTCTTTATAATTGATTTTTAGTGATTTTATTATGGTTTTTTTTGTGTTTATTCTCCTTGGAATTTGTTGAGCTTTCTGGATCTGTGGGCTTAGTTTACAACAAATTTGAAGAAATTTCAGCTATTATCAAACTAAATATTTTTACTGTTCTCATCTCTCTCTTAGCTCTCCTTGTAGGAAATTACACGTTAGTCTCATTTTTTCAGCTCTTCCTTTTCTCTTTCTGCTTCAGTTTGGATAGTTTTTATTGCCCTGTAGTCAAGTTCATGGATCTTTTAGTTCACAGTGTGTAATATGCTGTTAAACCCATCAGTGAGCTGTTCATTTCAGATGTTACATTTTTCAATTCAATAATTTCCACTGGTTCCATTTCTCTATGGAGATTTTCTATTTGCTCACTCACTGTGTTCGTGTTTTTCTCTAACTCCTTGAACACATTTATAGTAGCCATTTTAAAGTCCTCATTTGCTAATTCCATTATCTCTGTGATTTCTGTTTCCACTGATCAGCTTTTCTCTTGGTTATGGGTCCCATATCCTCTTTCCCTGCATGCATAATATTTGTTGATTGCATACTGCACTTTATAGATGTTAGAGTTCTAGAGCTTGGATTTTGTGGTCTTCCCTAAAAGTGTTGAGTTTTTGCTTAAGTAGGCAGTTAATAATTGTAACTGTAATTCACTTACAATTAGCATGAAACTTTCAAGGCTTATGTTTCGCTTCATTAGAATAGGCCCAAAGTAGCCTTTACTCTAGACTAATAGATAACTCTGTTCCTAAAGCCTAGAGAATTCAGCAAGGTCTTTCTACTCTGGATAGTTGGAACTGAAACATCTTTCAGCCTTGTGTGAGCTTCAGCATATAGCTGCTTGGTATTTGTTTTATTTTCTGGCAGTTGTTCTTTCTCAAGTAGATGTTCCTTGTCCTGCTGCATGGAGTTTTCCCTGTATATGTGAAGTTCAGTATTTAATCAAAGACCCATAAGGACCTCAGTGAAGATTTCTGGAGCCTTTTCTCTCTAGTATCATATTCCGCAAATTTCGGACTTGTCAGTAGCCCTAAATTAGTAGGATGACTGTGTTCTAGTTGAACTCTCCTTCCCTGGAGTTTCATAAATATCCTCCAAGCTGAAAAGTGTGACAACCATGTGGCTTGTGTTGCTTTCTTTCTCTTGGAAACCGTAGTTTTGTGCTGCCTTTTGTCTAAAATCAGAAAATAGTAATTTCAGATATTGTGTCCATTTTTACAATCATTTATGGTAGGATTGCTAGTCCAGTTCCAGTTATTCCATCATGGTCAGAAGTGGAAGTGTGGAAAACAAAGAATTGTTATCGTTGTTTGAAGACTAGGGAAGATACAGACATAAGGCAACAAATGAGGAGGCTCATCTCAGCAAGAGCAGCAAATATTTATTGAGCTTCTGCTGTGCGCTATGCACTGGGGATTTTGTGGTGAATAAGACAAATGGAGACTTGTCCTAACGGAGTTTATGGTTTGTTCTGATCTGAGTTCATTTCAACCTTTCTCTGCATGCCTACTCTGTGCAAGACACTGTGCTGGTGTAGGAAGTAGATATTACAAAGAAGAATAAAACACAATTCCTTTTTTTTTTTTTTTTTTGAGTCAGAGTCTCAGTCTGTCGCCCAGGCTGGAGTGCAGTGGCATGCTCACGGCCACCACAGCCGCAACCTGCTGGACTCAGGCGATCCTTCTGCCTCAGCCTTCCAAGTAGCTGGAACCACAGGCATGCGCCACCACGCCTGGCTAATTTTTTGATTTGTTGTAGAGATGAGGTCTTGCCATGTTGCTCAGGTTGGTCTTGAATCCCTGGGCTCAGGCAATCCTCTGGCCTCTGCCTCCCAAAGTGCTGGGATTACAGGCGTGAGCCTCTGCACCCGGCACAATTCCTTTCTTTAGGAAGTTCACATCTTTTGGGGGAAGGAGTTAAATAAAGAGTTTCAACATAAAGTAGTGAGTGAGGTGACACAGTTATGCCTTGGGTGCTATGGGAGAAGTGAGGTAGACTTGTAGATATAGCCTCCTCTCTGCCATATACATCTTGTCTCCAAGAATGAGTGAGAGTTAACAAGGAGTGGAAGGGATGGAGGGAGTCCTTCTAGACATGGTAACAAGATAAACAAAGACACAGAGACACAAGGTACTCATAGGAGACTGTAAGTATCCCAGTGTGATAGCATGAGATGAGACTGCAGAGGAAGATCAGATTTTGAAGGACCTTGCATGCCATGTCAAGAGTCTAGATTTTGTCCTGGGGGCAATGGGAGAGCCATGGAAAGCTTTCAAGCAGAGTAGCGATATCCTGAAAACTTCTGTCTTTGACATCTCCCAGCTGGCAGAAAAAGTACTGAATACTCAAAGGGGATTTATGGGACCTGGAAGGGCTGTTCGAAGTTAATTATCTTCTACCAGGAATTTGAAGGACCTTTTCATAAGAGCCATTTGGATTTTTAAAAAATAGCACAAGACACAAGCAAATCCTATGGATCAAAAATCTTGCCAACAGAGATATACAAAAGTAGCAAATGTAGTAGAAGAAGGTGTGCTTCTTCAGGACAGTGGCGAGTGGAGAGGAATTATACAATTTTGATTTAGAATGATCTCTGAAAATCATTCTGTTCTTTGCTCTTTTTTTTTCTTTTTTCTTTTGAGTCAGGGTTTTTCTCTGTTGCCCAGGCTAGAGTGCAGTGGTATGATCCCAGCTCACTGCAGCCTCCAAATCCTGGGCTCAAGCAATCCTCCTGTGTCAGTCTCCTGAGTAACTGGGACTACTACAGGCACCTGCCACCACACACCCTGGCTTTTTTTTTTCCAGAGACAAGGTCTTGCTGTGTTGCCCAGGCTGGACTCAAACTCCTGGGCTCAAGCAATCCTCCTGTCTTGGCCTCCTAAAATGCTGGGATTACAGGAGTGAGGCTCTGTGCCCAGCAAATCTCTGAATCTTAAAGCAAATGTCACCTTTCTTTGCTGGGCCATTTAACAAAGAAAGCTGGAAGAAAAAAAAATGACTGTTACAACTTTAAGACTGGTTAAAATATGTGCCACAGTTATAATTCAGAGGCTTCTCACAGACAAAGCACAGTGTGCCTCTGTAGGATGGCTGTAGGAAAAAGGAAGTCCCACTATCAGTTCTCATCTTATTGGTGAGAAGAGGAAAGGCCCTGAACTTCAGCATCCACAGCTGGTGTTTATCCATTGTTTCCTTCCCCTTGAAGTTTGGCTTTGATAAATAAGAAGACTCAATGAAACTCTACAAGCCTCAAGGCAGTAAGAGAAAACTAGGCTCTGGGTTGGCTTCTTTTATGGGTAGAATGTGTGTGTCCCTCCAAAATTCGTATGCTGAAGCCCTACCTCCAGTGTGATGGCATTTGAAGTTGGGGCCTTTGGGAGATAATTAAGTTTAGATGAGGTCATGAAGGTGGGGAATCATGATGGGATTAGTGCTTGTATATGAGCAGGAAGAGAGAGGTCTTTTCTCTCATTCTTCTTTCTTTCCTTGGTGTATAAGTACTGAGGAAAAGTCACATGAATACACAGTGAGAAGACAACTATCTACTAGCCAGGAAGTGGGCCCTCACCAAACACTAAATCCAGCCTTAAGAAATGTGAGAAATAAATACCTATTATGTAAGCCACCCAGTCTGTGGTATTTTGTTACAGCAGCCCAAGCTGATTAAGAGCTTTCTTGCTTCATGCTCAATGGAACCCCACCCACGCTCTATGGTATAGTAGAAAAGCACTGAAAGACAGAAAACCAAGTTGGAATTCTGGCTCAGCCAGTTTCAAAGCGGATGACACTGAGCAAATCACTTAATCTCTCTGAGTTTCATTTTCTTTATTTTTGAAATGAGACTGATAATACTTGCTCTATCTCACCTAGTTATTGTTACAGTCAAAAGAAACTATGGATATAAAAGGACTTTAGAGACGACAGTGGGAATTTCTGGCTTTGGCTCAATGAGGAGGTTGACAAATCATCTGCCCTCAAAAGGAACTATAAAGGACAGAGCTAACAGAAATAACTCTTTGAATGCTCTGGAAATTAACCAAAGGCACTCAATAATCTCAGAGGTGGTTATGGTTAAAAATCTGCTAAATTTTAGTAAGACCAGTGGAACTCAGTGGCGTTATCACCTTGGGCTTATCCCATTCTCCACAGCTCAGTCAGCATAGAAGATCTGCCAAGGTGAGGTTGCTGTGAGGACTGGCTGCTGAGGTCGAAGGAAGCAGCAGGTGATGCCCACAGTCAGTGGCATTTTTAATAGAAGTGATGACCTTTGGCAGTTGGTAAGTGGGGAGGGCTGATGGCTCTTAGTAGAGCCATCATGAGGTCATGGCTGTGCAAGCATATTCTTGGCTGATATGTGAATGAATAGCAAAGAGCAGAGAAGGTTCAAGCTAGCCACATACGCTTGGCTAACCCTGATGATGCATGCTTGCATACAGGAGACGCAAAAGGACCCAGTGGAAATCAAAAGCCAGAGCAGATTTTAAAATGACGTGAACTTTGAACATGCTCCCCTTTTGCCCATATCTCCGTTGGCAGAACATCTGGATGGTGGTGTTTTGAGCACAATTTCTGTCCAATCACTGTTTGACCACTAAGCTATGCAGTCATAAGCTTGTAAGTGAGAATAGAAAAATCGAAAATAAGTGACTAGGAACACCAGTGGTCACGCTGTGTGAAATGAACAGTGGTCACACTGTGGGAAATAAACATTTCACAGATTTAGCCCAGTCATGTTCTAAACAAAGGTAAAAATCAAAGCAGCGGGGGGGGGGGGGGGGGGGGGGGCAAAAACAAAAAAAAAAAAAAAGAGATAAAAAAAAAAAAACTAATGGAAAAAAAAAAAAAAACAAAAAAAAAAAAAAAAAAAAAGAAAAAATCAAAAAAAAAAAAAAAAAAAATAAAAAGCAAAACCTTAGTGTAGGGAAAAAGTTTATTAATATGTGTATATAAAATTTGG
>CAUYQG010259250.1:0-15988 GCA_963574415.1 Tarsius wallacei
GGAAGCTGTCAAGCATTACTCGGACCTTAACAAAATAAATAAAACCAAAAATATCAGCTGTTTGTCCCATCTAAAATCTAATATAAGAAACTTTAGCTGGGCTCTGGCGATCCTTCCGCCTCAGCCTTCCAAGTAGCTGGAACTACAGGTGCGCGCTACCATGCCCAGCTAATTTTTTGATTTATTGTAGAGATGAGGTCTCGCCAAGTTGCCCAGGTGGGTCTCGAACCCGCGGGATCAGGCAATCCACTCACCTCAGCCTCCCAAAGCATGGGATTACAGGTTGAGTCACCGAGCCCAGCTAAAGTTTCTTATATTAGATTTTAGATGGGACAAACAGCTGATATTTTTGGTTTTATTTATTTTGTTAAGGTCCGAGTAATGCTTGACAGCTTCCCTTGATAAATCAAGGGGAAGGGAACTGGTAGAATGAAGTTTATATCTGAGTTCGAATTCAGGGAGCAGAGCCAGACTCGAGGTCTTTCTAAAATGGTTCTGCTCACTCCCTAGGCTTTTACAGTTCACGTTTATAAGTCCAGAGTTGTTAGTACCTATACATTAGCCACATAACCAGCAGAGCATTGTATAGAACTTGAGTTTCAGCCGCATTTATCTATAGTGACATTTTTCTGTCCAGACTTCCTAGTGCCAGGTATCAGAGGTATCTCATAGCTTTTATCAGTAGATCCTGGCAGAAGCGGTAATCAAACTTGCCATAGAGTAAAGGGTCTAAGACATCATGCATTATGCAAAAGTTATACAAATCACAAAACTTATGATTACATTGATACAAAAGTTATAAAAATCACAAAACTTACAATTACATTGATACTATATTATTCAAATGTATAAGCACTCAGAAAACAGTAGTAAAAGGAGATTTGCTATATCTCTCCACCAATCCTACCTTTTCTTGCTAGGTGTTTTGAGGAAGCCATCGGCATCAGTGTACCAGCTAGTTTTGTTGTGAGAGTCTTCATTCAACTTCAATGTAATTTTTGGGAAAGTCTTTCAATGTATTTGCCCATTTCATGATGGATGATTTATGAGCCCACCTGCCCACACTGCAATGAGTGTTCAGTTTCCGACCAAAAAAGGCATGATCCCTATGCACCACCCTCCATATTCACCCAGTCTCACCCTGAGCAAATTTTTTTTGTTTGTGTTTTGAGTTGGAGTCTCACTCTGTTGCTCAGGCTGGAGTACAGTGACATGCTCACGGCCACCGCAGCCTCAACCTGCTGGGTTCAGGTGATCCTTCCACCTCAGCCTTCCAACTAGCTGGAACCACAGGTGCGGGTCACCACACCTAGTGAATTTGAGAATTTTTGTTTGTTTCCTGGATGAAAAAATTTCACAAAAGGAAATGTTTTACTGATGTGGAAGAGGTGAAACAAAAAGTGGCAGAAGCACTAAAAGGCATTAGAATTGATGAGTTCAAAAACTGTTTTAAGCAGTGGGAAAAGTGTCTTGATAAGTGTATTGTATCCAATGAAGAATAATTTGAAGGTGACTGAAGTTTAAACATGTAAGAATAAATACACAATTTATTTTTAAAATTTCTTTTCTTTTCTTTCTTTCTTCCTTTTTTTTTTTTTTAATTTTTGATTTATTGTAGAGATGAGGTCTCGCCAAGTTGCCCAGGCTGGTCTTGAACCCGTGGGCTCAGGCAATTCTCTCACCTCAGCCTCCCAAATGCTGGGATTATAGGCATGAGCCACTGCACCCAGCCAATACATAATTTTTAAAAAATGAACTCTGTTTTGGTGGTGGTCCTCCCTCAAATGATAGTTAATACAGTGTCAACTTAACTGGGGTAAGAAATACCAAGAAAGTTGGCAAAATATCATTTCTGAGCCTATCTATTAGAGTGTTTCTGAAAGAGATAAGCATTTGAATCAATAGACTGATGTGAGTGGGCATCACTGAATACACTGAATGCCTGAGAAAGAACAAAAATGTGGAGGAAAGAAGAATGCTCTCTCCTCTTGAGCTGCAGCATCCATCTTCTTCTGACATTGGACATTGGAGCTCTTGATTCTTGGGCCTTTAGATTCCAGGACTATGCCAGCAATGGCTTTCCTGTCCCAGGACTTTGGACTTAGACTGAATCACACCACTAGCTTTTCTGGTTCTTCAGCTTTCAGTTGACAAGGCAGGTGACTTCTTTCCCTCTGTAACCTCATGAGCCAATTCCCATAATAACTGACCTCTTATGTTTCTCTCTCTCTGTATATATATCCTATTGTTTCTATTTCTCTGGAGAACCCTGACTAATATACGATTTTATATATTACGCTGATTTCTCCACAGCGATGAAAGGAAATTGCAGTGTGACTCTTTTTTTGTTTTGTTTTGTTTTGTTTTGTTTGAGTTGGAGTCTCACTCTATCGCCCAGACTGGAGTGCAGTGGCCTGAATGCCTCGACCTGCTGGGCTCCGGTGATCCTTCCTCCTCAGTCTTCCAAGTAGCTGGAACTACAGGCACGCGCTACCACGCCCGGCTAATTTTTTGATTTATTGTAGAGATGAGGGCTCACCAAGTTGTCCAGGCGGGTCTCGAACCCACGGGCTCAGGCAATCCACTCACCTCAGCCTCCCAAGGCGCGGGATTACAGGTTGAGCCGCCAAGCCCGGCTGTAGTGTGACTTTTTGACCATCTTTATGGTAGCTGACCCATATTTCTGCATTATTTTTATTTTTTCTTTTGTGTCTTGTTAAGCTTTGGTTTATTCTTGAAGATCTCTCATTCTAGATTGTTCTTCCTCCAAGATGCTTGTAACTTTATCCTACAAAGAGATGTCAAAATGGTGAGATTTGGCAGTTCTTCTATCTTGTGAGAAATACCCCCTTATCGTGTTGGAGGAGAGGGCTTTCTAGAACAAAGAGATATTGTGCAACTCTTTGGGGAGCTGAATTCTCTCTCCACCCCCCACAATCTACATATCACCATTTTGGAGAATACTAATGCTTGTTTTCAGTATTTTGCTTAATTGATGCATTCTATAAGTGCATTGATTTATAGAATTGGTGTATCATCTGTGGGCATGTACAGAGAGAGTACCTGGAAATATATGTCAATTCTCAGAACTTTTCTCTTAGATTGGTGCTCTTAACTGCTTATTCTTTGAGTGATTTTTAAAAAATTTGTGTATGCATTGGGGCTCAGAAAACAATACCCCAAAGTAGGGTGCTTTGGTGTGCTGACCACTTTAAATGAAAGGAAATTGGAAGGCTTTAGAAGCAGCTGCAGAATCAAGGTACCTATCTCTGATCTTTGCTTGTTTCTATCCCCAAGTGCAAGGAGGGGCTCTCTCTGAAGTTCCTCTATCTAAAGGAAGTTCTTTCAAAAAGAATGCAATGGATTTGAACCCATTTCTTAGGAATCACATCAAATAACCAGAGATTAATCATTAAAAAGAAGAGAAAATTAAAATCATCACCACACCCAGACAGGCTAACTCTTATTCTTCTGGAGGCTGCTTTGAAACAACTTTTATTATCTGTGAGAATTAATCTACATAATAAGATAAATTTTGCTCACCTTGAAATGTTTAAAAACATATTTCAACATTTTCACTTTATTGATGTAGTCTTAAAGATCTGTGAAGATACCGGGTGCGTTGGCTTAGTCTGTAATCCCAGCACCTTGGGAGGCCGAGGCGAGAGGATTGCCTGAGCCCGGGGGTTCGAGACCAGCCTGGGCAACTTGATGAGACCTCATCTCTACAATAAATCACACAAAAAAACTAGCCAGGTGGGGTGGCATGCATCTGTAGTTCCAGCTATTTGGAAGACGGAGGTGGAAGGATCCCTAAGCCCAGCAGGTCAAAGCTGCAGTGGCTGCGAGCATGCCACTGCACTCCAGCCTGGACGACAGAATGAGACTCTGACTCAAAAAAAAAAAAAAAAAAAGATTTGTAAAGAGAAAATACACCGAAAGGCGAATGGCATTTTTCTCAGGTTGTAAAAAGACATCACTTTTCTCAAATGGCAAGTGAGGCACAGCCATATCTAGTTCTTTCTGGAACAGAATGATTAGAGTCTTGAGTCTTGGGCCCTTGAGAATCATCTTTCTGAGAGGGTTCGAGTAGTACCTACAGTTGCTGTTTGAAATGACTTTAATAGGACATTTCAGTTGCTGCTATGTCTTTATCTCTCTGAAAAGCAGGTTAAAGACCTAGTGATTTTTCCATATTTGTATTATTATTGATAGAGAGACCCACTAATGTCTGTCCATATTGCCAAAGTCCCTAGAGAAGGGCATGGCCATGGCAAGGGCTCAAGCACTCCTGCACATTCCTGAGCACATTCCTGAGAGTCCCTAGTCTTCTATGCACTCCCAGTAAGTAGCTTCAGGAAATCCTTGACTTCCCTGCAGACTACGCCCAAAGATGTAAATTCCTGTTTACTACTTTTCTTATTACTCATAGGTTTGAACAATATAGTATCAGTGTAATCATAAGTTTTGTGATTTGCATAACTTTTGCATCAGACTAGGCATGGTGGCTCAAGTTTGTAATCCCAGCACATTGGGATTGCCTGAGACCAGGGGTTCAAGACCAGCCTGGGCAACTTGGTGAGACCTCATCTCTACAACAAATCAAAAAAATTAGCCGGGTGTGGTGGCTCGCACCTGTAGTACTTGGAAGGATGAGGTGGGATGATTGCCTGAGACCAGCAGATTGAGGCTGCAGTGGCTGTGACTGTGCCACTGCACTCCAGCCTAGGCAAAAGAATAAGACTCCAACTCAGAAAACTTTTGCATCATTGTAATTGTAAGTCTTGTGATTTGCATAACGTTTGCAATGCATGGTGTCTTAGGCCTTGTAAACTTCCTTTACTCTAAATGTTACTATCTAAACGTGAAATGCAGCTGTAACTTAAGTTCTATACAATGCTCTGCTGGTCATGTGGCTAAAGTATAGGTACTGACAACTCTGGACTATAAATGTGGACTGCAAGACCTGAAGGGGGAGCAGAACCATTTTAGAAAGAGTCTGGCTCTTCTCCCTGGATTCGAATTCAAAAATTAACTTCTTTCTACCAGTTCCCTGCCCCTTTGATTTATCAGTATCAAGAGAGAGCAGCTGAGCGTTACTTGGACCATAGCACTATTACAAAAATAGTATGTTTATTTTTGTGTTTTTGCTCTCACAATTAAAATATTATGCACTACCCCCAGAACTACTTCCGGTCATTCATAGTGATATTATCAATAGTATAGGTTTCTATCAGTCAGGATCTCAAGCGGAAACAGGTGACTGTATAAAATTACAATAATTTTAGGATGATTTTTAAAAGGGACTGTTTAATAAAGGTATAGGCAGGCTGGGGGAAGGACAAAGAAGAAAGCAGTATCCCAGGACTACTGACTTCAAAGTGGACACCACCCTTAGGCCCGAAAAAGGGAGAAAAGAGCAATTGCTGGAATTTGAAGGAAAGGTCCACTTTGATAAACTAGCTAAGATTGACCCACAGAAAGAGGTTCATATAAATGAATACTCCAACCTCTGTGCCCTCTATCATTCTGACCTTGTACTAATGCTCCCACTAATGAAATACAGCTTGAAGCCAGAGGGCAGGAGAGCTCGTCTATGTAGTCCATATAGGACAGCCTTTCACTGCATAGTGGGTAGAAGTCAGAGATGGTCATTTTTTTTAACATCAACAATTCAAAACATTTAGCTTTCTGTTTACCTTTTTCCCATGAGCATTATTTTATGATTATAAATCCTATGCTGTGTCAATGACCTGCCTTCCTGATGAGAACTGTTTAATATCCAGTAACATACAGGTAGTATTGTTAAGTCTTGTTAGGTTTTCTTTCTTATAATTTCCCCAAGTTTTCTTTCCTATAATTTCTTATCTAGGTTTGGTCTTGGAACACAGCACCATCAGTATTTTATGAAGCTCATATTAATCACTTAGAACAGTGTCTGTCCTATGTGCCTTAGTCCAGTAGGACTCCTATAACAAAATACTTTAGACTGTGTAATTTATAAATAACAAATTTTTTTGTGGTTCTGGAAGCTGAGAAGTCCAAATCAAGGCTTCAGCAGAGCTGGTTTCTGGCAAGGGCTGTTTTCTTTGCTTCAAAGATAATGCCTTTTGCTATGGCCTTATATGGCAGAAGAGATGCTCCCAGGCATCTCTCTGAAGCCTCTTTTATAAAAGCATTAATCCTCCAGGCAGTGCGCCTATAATCCTAGTACTTTGGGAGGCCAAGGTAAGAGGAATGCCCGAGCCCATGGGTTTGTCACCAGCCTGGGCAACTTGGGGAGACCTCATCTCCACAATAAATCAAAGATTTAGCCAGACGTGGTGCCATGCGCCTATAGTTTCAGCTACTTGGAAGGCTGAGGCAGGATCACCTGAGCCCAGCAGATCAAGTCTGTGGTGGCAGTGAGCGTGCCATTGCACTCCAGCCTGGGTGACAGAGTGAGACACTGATTCAAAAAATAAAATAGAAGCATTAATCCCATTCAAGAGGGCAGAGCCCTCACAATTTAATCACTTCCCAAAAGGACCTACCTCTTTATATCACAAAGTAGATTAAGTTTCAGTAGAAATTTTGGAGAAACACAAATATTCAAATAATAGTACCATGGTAAGTTCTATCCAACTGCTAGGGCTGTTGTTATTTAGATGCAGCAATCTCTAGAAGTTCAGGCACAGTCCTGTCTCTCCCTCTGGAATTGAATGCTGGGAATGTAGGACACCACTTCTCTGGTAAGGTTGTCATCTACCAAAGAGCCTGTGTTTCATCTCACAGCTCCTCCTCACTTTTAGGTATTATTTAAAACACATGTAATGATCCCATAACAGCAATGCAATAGAAATTAAGATATGGAAGCAGTTATTTTTGTTCTTTTTCTTTCATGTGGTGTGTGTGTGTGTATGTGTGTGTGTGTTTTCCTTTTAAGAATGGAAAAACTTGGTCACTGTTTTATCACTCTCAATTCTGTTTGTTAGGTGTTATGTGGTCAGGAATAGGCAGGCTATTCCCTTTAAACACAATTCTTCTCACTGACAGAAATTATTCCATAAAAGTCAAAAGACTTTGTATTTTGTGTGTATGTTGCACTTTGACAGCTGCACTTTCCTCAGACCAAAAACAAACAAAAAAGCAAGCAAAGAAACAAACAAAATTGGCTTGGTAATTAGAGGCCCAGAGATGAAGATACAGGGTGGGCAGATGTCACAGAGGTAAACTATCTGCAGTGAGCTGCTAAAGAAGGTCAAGGCAGAGAGGGTGCACAATGCCTTGACCTCTGTAACGCGCTGCACAAATAAGGAGTGGCTACCATACCAGTTTTCCATCAAGAGTGGTCTGACCAACTGGCTCTGTGACTTCTAATAGGGTTTTCAGGCAGATTCTGGGAGGTATTGAGGGAGAATGCCAAACGACAGTTCAGAGATGCTGGAGAGCGACTGCGGGCGCCCTCCAGGTGAGGTCGGGAGTGCGGCCAGGAGCGCTGCGCATGTCTGGGGACGCGCAGAATGAGGGGCGGGCGGGCTCTGTTTCTCCGCCCGGTAGTAAGCATCAGGGGCCAGCGGAGCGGTGCGATTAAGAAAAATATCCCTCGTCTTCCACCAAAATCGTGTTCTTCCTGGAGTGAAGACAAGGAGAAGCAGGAGCCTCTCCCCATTTTTCTCAGCCTGTTCTCGGGGTTTCTGAAAGGAGCAACCCCATGTTCCCGGAAAATTCTGGCTCCTTGTGGCATGGGAGTGAATTACATACTTGCTCCCAGGAGAGATGGAAGTAGCTTAATCAAAGCTTGTTTGATGCGAGAAGAAAGCCGCTGTGGGTGGGGGGTGCTCTGCAGCCCAGCGCGCTCCCGTTCGGGGACGAGGTCGGGGTCGAGCGCGTCCGTCGCTCGTGACTCTGTAGAGTGCGCATGGCGAAGCAAAGGAAAGCATGCTCCAGTGGCGCAATCGGTTAGCTGCGCGGTACTTATACAGCAGTATATGTGCGGGTGATGCCGAGGTTGTGAGTTCGAGCCTCACCTGGAGCATGTTTTCTTTCCTTCGCGATGTCGGACATTTCATTGCCGTGCCTTTTTCCCATCTCTTGAAAGCTGTATTTTCCATGGTGAGACAACAGAGACACCTTTGTCTAAGGAGGACATCTGGTAGCTTTCAAACATGGGAAGAAAACCAGAAAGTGGCAAATTAAACTCAGCCAGCAAATTCGTTTCTCCTGAATCAGGAGACCTCACAGGATTACAGCTTCAAAGTAGCCTCCCCCAAGCCTTTCTCTCTCCTTTTAAAAACTATTCTTCGGCTCTCTGGCGACTGAGCAAGGACACAGAAAAACGCTCTTAGCTCTGCGATTTCAAGCAGCTGTCGTCGGGGTTCAGGAGTTCACAGATGTGCAGAAGCTGCTCCTAGGTATCCTTAGCGCTGTGGTCCACCAAGTTCTCAACCCCACCCGTGAAGCCTAAATGTGCTCTGAGTAGAGCTCCATCGCTTATTTCACAAAAAACAAACTGGGAAACAAGAAATGTTCATTTTTCCCCAGTAGTGAAAATATTGGACATAGGCGGCTGGATTTCTTCCTAAATCATTTAAAAAGAAAAAAAAAAAAAAAGCAAACGACCTTATTTGGAAAAATACATTCATCCTGATGCTTGGGCCTGAAATAAATGGTTACAGGTTGTTCTGCTTTCATCCAGTCTCTTCTGGAGTGTATCTGGTCTAGCAGTTTTCTTCTCTTGTGAGCTCTTTATCCTCCGCCTATTCCTTAAATATGGATATTCCCCACAGTTCAGTCCTCAGCTTTCCTCTCATGTAATGACATAGGCATTCTGTGGTAGTTGGGGTTCTCCAGAGAAACAGAACCAATGGAATTTATAGAGATAAATAAGAGGGGATTTATTATGAGAACTGGCTCACGGAATTATGGAGGCCAAGAAATCCTAAAATATGCTGTCTGGAAGCTGGAGAACCAGAGAAGGAAGTGGTGTGGTTTAGGTCTGAGTCCAAAGGCCTAAGGGATGTGGGGGGAGGGTAGGCACCGCTACTTCATTCAAAGGGCTCTGAGTCTGTAAAATGGTTCAAACCTGGGAATTGATTGAGAAGCCATGACTCTCTGTTTTTATGATCTGAGTCAGACTTTTGTTCACTTGACCTGAAAGTTTTCCACTTGTAGATATCAAGTAATTGATTGTCTTACTTGGTAATTTGTCTTGGTAACAATTTAGTCATTGATGTGTCACTTTTTCTAAATTGCACAAACACTATGAAATTGCTCTGACAAATTGGAACTGTACCATTGGCATATTTATCTGTCTTTTTACGTATGATGGTAAAATAAAAGCATGTTATTCTGCTAAAAAAAAAGTAGACTTTCTAGTTCACTTCTGGGAACATCATGATTAACTAACCAACACCATAGGTGTGCCAGAGTCAGTTTATTCTGATTGCTGCTTTGACTCTGCAGTTCATTAGGGTAATGAGACTCACCTTTCCTTTGGCAATTGAGTGTCACTACTTGGTCCCTGCCACCCTGAGATCTAATTACTCTCATTGAATTTAGGTTTTGTAATTGACTGACTGTAGTTTCCGCTATAATGTCTGACCTACAGAGAAGAGTTCCTCAAGGATCCTGGGGTTCTACCCTCACAAATTTATTTTTCAAAATATTGCCCGCGCTGGGTGGCTCAGCCTGTAATCCCAGTGCTTTGGGAGGCTGAGGTGAGTGGATTGCCTGAGCCCGCAGGTTCGAGACCCGCCTGGCAACTTGGCAAGACCTCATCTCTACAATAAATCAAAAAATTAGCCTGTAGTTCCAGCTACTTGGAAGACTGAGGTGGAAGTATCACCAGAGCCCAGCAGGTCGAGACTGCGGTGGCCGGGAGTGGCCACTGCACTCTAGTCTGGGTGACAAAGTGAGACTCCAACTCAAAAAAAACAAAAACAAAAACAAAATATTGCTGAAAGGTATATTCTCAGGACTCTCCCACTGTGACTGAATAGGTTTTAAATGAAAAATTCACACTCCCTAACATTCCAATCTCCCTAAGCCTTTGAATCCCTTCCTTTACATTAAACCAAGGGAGATAAAGCATCTCCAGTACTCACAGTGAGCCATTTTTTAATACATATTTCAGCCAACCAACCAACCAAACAAACAAATTGTTAAAGCCCACTCTAACTCATTAAACTGCAACATTAAGTGCAAAATCTCACCTTAGTGGATTCATATCAATAAATTTAGCATGATCTTACTTTATGCTTGTTTCACCATTACCCCACAACTTTAATATTTATTTCCAGACATAGTGCCCAGATTTCTGCTTATATAAATTAGAAAACTCAGATAGTTCTTTTGAAGTATACATACTTCTTTATGAGTCACACTTTGTACCTCACCTTTAGGGTCCTGCTGGGTTTTATTCTAGTTATTGGTCTACAAGAAAAGAGAGATAGTAGAAATGGATTCTGAGAAGAATCAGCATTCTCTTATATGTCAACTACCTCAGGGAAAACCATTACTGTTTCCCCAGGCAATGGAGGGTCAATCCCCTAAAACAGAGGTAAAAGGTCAATACCTCTGAGGGTGGGGAGGCCACTTCCACTGTGGTTGGGAGTGGGCACCTTTGAAGGTGGTGAGGCTACCTCTTCTAATTGCTAAGAAAACTCGTCAGAACCTAGTCTCAATGATCCCAGCTTTAACAGGGTCTTCCACATACCCCTATTCCAATTTACAGAATCCTATTTTTTTCTTAATCCTCACTTTAACAATAGATGTCCTGTGAGGCTAGGTGTTCAACTTGCACTGAATTCAACCAATTATAGAATTGTGACTTGTGTTTGATTTTAAGCAATTTCAGTCCCAAAACTGTAAGAAATAAGACTTTCCCTCAGGGTACACCTACAAGCTCTTAGGTCAATTGCTTTGGTGCTTGAGTTGAGAATTTGAATTCCTTTTTTTTTTGAGTCTCACTCTGTTGCCCAGGTTGGAGTGCAGTGGTATGTTCATGGCCAGTACAGCCTCAACCTGCTGGGCTCAGGTGATCCTTCTACCTCAGCCTTTCAAGTAGCTGGAACCACAGCTGCACGCCAGCACACCCAGCTAATTCTTTGATTTATTGTGGAGATGAGGTCTTGCCAATTGTCCAGGTTCATCTCGAACCCTGGGCTCAGGCAATCCTCTCACCTCTGCCTCCCATAGTGCTGGTATTACAGGCATGAGCCACCATTCTCTTCTTTCATCATTTTGTTCAGTGACATTAGAAGCAACCAACCGACCAACATCATTGTTTCTTAGTTTTTCCAAAAATATTCCAAAGTATCATTTATATGCAGAGTTACTTAGTTCTCTGACTCATATAAGTAGATGAAAAGGAGTATGTGCTAAATGAGAAACCTGGGTCAGGACCAGTGAGTGGCCCACACCTGTAATTCCAGAACTTTGGGAGGACAAGGTGGGAGGATTGCTTGAGGCCAGAAATTCAAGACCAGTCTGGGAAACAAAGAAAGTCCCTGTCTCTATAGAAAGGAAGAGAGGGAAAGAGAGGGAGAGTGCGAGAGAGGGAGAGAGGGAGAGAGGGAGAGAGGGAGAGAGGTAGGAGGAAGGGAGGAAGGAAGGAAGGAAGGAAAGAAAGAAAGAAAGAAAGAAAGAAAGAGAGAAAGAAAGAAAGCCTTTGGAAAATTACATTTAACAGAGTTTAATTAAGCAAAAATTGATTCCCAAATGGGGCAATCCTCAAACCAGAACCACATTGTTGTAGATTTATGGACAGAAAGAGGAAAGTGATGTATAAAAAATGAAGTGAGGTACAGAAACAGCTTGGTGTTTGAATATGATTTGAACAGTTGTTCCCTTGTGATCTGCTGAAACTCATTGACTGGTATATTACAGCCAGCGCAGTGGCTCACGCCTGTAATCCCAACACTTTGGGGGGCCGAGGTGAGAGGATTACCTGAGCCCATGGGTTCAAGACCAGCCTGGGCAACATGGCGAGACCGTGTCTCTACAATAAATCAAAAAATTTGCCAGACGTGGTGGCACATCTGTAGTTCCAGCTACTCGGAAGGCTGAGGCGGAAATGGATCACCTGAGCCCAGCGGGCCGAGGCTGCAGTGGCCGTGAGTGTGCCACTGCACTCCAGCCTGGGTGATAAAGTGAAACTCTGACACACAAACACACACACACGTAGGTTACTGTCTGTTTACATGTCTATTTTTTTTTTTGAGTCGGAGTCTCACATTCGGCCAATTTTTTGATTTATTGTAAAGACAAGGTCTCGCTATGTTGCTCAGATTGGTCTCCAACCCCTGAACTCAGGTAATCCTCTCACCTCCGCCTTTCAAAATGCTGGGATTACAGGTTTGAGCCACCACGACAGTTCACTATGTATAAAGAAACCTTTAGAACAAATTCAAAATAAGGAGGCAGCTTTAGGCTAAGCTTAATTTAACATATTTAATGCAGATATTTGCATATCTCTACAAACAGTTTACACCATGAACTATTAATATTAGTGCTTGCTTTACAACTGGAAATAGAGTCCCAACATCTTCAAATCTAATTCCAGATTACAGAACTAATTCCAGAAACCCTAAAACCAATTCAAAAAATTCATCCTTAAACTTCAGATACTCTAGCTGGTCATGACACACTCTTATATCCCCAGCTACTTGGGATGCTGAGGCAGGAGAATCACTTAAGACCAGGAGTTTGAATTCAGCCTGGACAACATAGTGAGAAAAAAATATCTGTTTCTCTACAACTATTTTAATAGTAAGGGTTTTCTGGAGAAATAAACCAATGAAATAGATACAGATATATAAGATATTTATTATAGGAATCGTCACACTTGATTGTGAAGGTCAAGATGTCTGAGTCTGAAGACCTGAAGAGGGGAGGCAAAGAGGCTGCTGGTGCAAGTCTCAGAGTCCACAGGCCTGAGAACATGGAGCTGATGTCTGAAGGCAGGAAAAGATGGATATTTCAGTTCTGGAAGAAAGAGTAAATTTGCTCTTTCTCCATCTTTTTGTTCTGTCGGCCCCTTAACAGACTGGAAGATGCCTGCCCACATTCATGAGGGTGAATCTTCTTTGCTCAGTCTACTAATTCAAATGCCAATCTCTTTCAAAAACACCAACACAGACATAACTAGAAATGGGTGCATCCCTTAACCCAGTTAAGGTAACGCATATCTTTGTATTATATTCATTTTCTTGATCAGCTTCTCAAGTAGTTGAGACTACAGGGATGTGCCATGTCCCTATAGCCACTGGGCCCTGCTTTTTTTTTTTTTTTTTTGTAGAGATGAGTTTGCCATGGCAGGCCTTGGGCATTTGTGGCTGGAAATTCCCACAGGTCTATATTATTTATTTATTTATTGAGTCTGGGTCTCACTCTGTCACCCATGCTGGAGTGCAGTGGCTCAGCTCACCGAGGCCTCGACCTCCTGGGCTTAGGCAATTTTTTCACCTGAAGCTCCAAAGTAGCTGGAACTACAGGCGTGCACCATTGCCTGCTTAATTTTTAAAATTTTTTTGTAGACATTCCTAGGCTGGTCTTGAATTCCTGGGCTCAAGCAATCCTCCCATCTTTGTCTCCCAAAATTTACAGTCCTGAGCCACCATTCCTGGTCAATACATGGGAATACTATTAACCTCAAATTCACTCTCCCTTTTGTGCTCTTTATCTCAATGCAATCATTCAAAAATTACGTAGTTCCTACTTTTTTTTTTTTTGAGTTGGCGTCTCACTTTGTCACTCAGACTGGAGTGCAGTGGCATACTCACAGCCACCACAGCCTCAGGCAATCCTTCAGCTCAGCCTTCCAAAGTGCTGGGATTATAGGCCGTAGCCACTGCACCTGGCCTTAGTCCCTACTTTTTGTCACATCCATTCTAGGTGCTGAGGTTACCAGAGTGGGGAAAAAAAAAGATGAAGCCCCTGCTTCTGGAACCTAAGTTCTAGTAGGAAGAGATTTAAAAATTTACAACTAAAAATAAATATATAATTAGACAAAGTGGTGATAAGATCTATGGAGAAAAATTTTTTAAAAATACGAGGTATAGCAGAGGCAGGGAATGTGTTTATAGTGCTATTTTATAGAGGACTGCTATAGAAGGCCTCTCTAAGCAGAGAACTGAAGGACGTAAGGGAGAAAGTCTTGGTTATGTGTGGTAAAAGGTTCAGGCAGAGGAAAAAGCAAATGCAAAGGCCTGGATGTGGATATGGTCCCAGAAGCATAGCTAGGAAAAAATGAGGAAAAGAGATTTCTCCAGCATATTTTTCAACAGAAGAGCCTCTTATTTCTGAGTCAGAGTCTCACTCTGTTATCCAGGCTGGAGTGCAGTGGCACGCTCACAGTCACTGCAGTCTCGAGCCTCGACCTACTGGACTCAGGTGATCCTTCTGCCTCAGCCTTCCAAGTAGCTGGAACTACAGGCACTTGCCACCATGCTCGGCTAATTTTTTGGTTTAATTGTGGAGTCAAGGTCTCACCAAGTTGCCCAGGCTGGTCTCAAACTCTTGACTCAGGCAGTACTCTTGCCTCAGCCTCACAAAATGCTGTGATTACAGGCCTGAGCCACCGCGCCCAACCTAATAATTTTTTAAAAGCCAATACCTTGGGCAGGCACAGTGGCTCCTACCTGTAATCTCAGCACTTTGGAAGGTGGAGGAGAGAGAATTGCTTGAGCCCAGTTCAAGACCAGCCTAGGCAACATAGTGAGACCTCATCTCTATTAAAAACAAAAACAAAACCAATACTTTATATGATTTATATATATTATATATATTTGTTAAAACAGTGACCAAGTGATATTTGAGGACAGTATGAAAGTAATATTGCACCGGGCTTGGTGGCTCAGGCCTGTAATCCCAGCACTTTGGGAGACAGAGGTGAGAGGCTTGCCTGAGCCCAGTGTGAGAGGTTCAGAAGTTATGGAAACTCTGAGAAATTGTTTGCAGTGTTTATACTTAGAACTCTGCTAAGTTTTTGTTTGACCCACATAGGATTAACCTGCTTATTCTGCTTCTGTAACCCCCGCTGGCACAGAGTGAGTGTAAAAGCCCCTCCAGTGGGGAACTTTGTATTAATTTTGCTTCTGGTAAACATGTTTTCACAGGCTCGGACCCCCTCAAGTAAACAGGTTTTACGAGCACCTCCGGTATCTAACATTCCAGATGGTTTAACCTAATCCGCCCTGCCCGTTAAGCCAAAGCCTGCACCCGTCACGCCCTCCTCTGATTGGCTAATGTTTTAAGCCAAAGCCCGCGCCAGTCACACCCTCCTCTGATTGGCTAATGTTTCATGCCTAGGAAAAACCGGTCACGTCCAGCCCCTCCCTTGTAACTGTGTATATAAACTGCTTGCTGTACTAGGGCGGGGCTCTCGTTCCTGAACCTGCTGTGTCGGTTTCAAGCGTGAGCAAAGACTCGAGCCTGAATAAAGACCCTCGTGTGATTGCAGTGGACCTGGCTCTCTGGTGGTCTCTCGGATTCAGAACTTTGGGGTACAACACAGTGGTTTGAGACCAGCCTGAGCAACTTGGCAAGACCTAATTTCCACAATAAAATCAAAAAATTAGCCGGGTGTGGTGGTATGCACCTGTGGTTCCAGCTCCTTGGAAGGCTGAGGTGGAAGGTTCCCCTGAGCATAGCAGGTAGAGGCTGTGGTGGTTGTAAGAGTGACACTGCACTCCAGCATGGGGGACAGAGTGAGACTACAACTAAAAAAAATAATAAAGTAATATTCCAGTGGCTATTGTTTTCTGTATGTGGTTATCTCTAGTTTCTATGGCTTGATTTTAGAACTCTGTAGTGACTTGGGTAATACCAATTTCCATGAAGTTGTTCAAAACAGAAAGCAGCAAAGCAGTTTTCTCCTTTTTTTAACCAAGATGCTTTTATTATGCAATAAGATTTGCCCATTTTAAATACATAGTTTGATGATTTTTTTTTTTTTTTTTTTTTTTTTTTTTTTGTTTGTGTCTCACTCTTTCGCCCAGACTGGAAG
>CAUYQG010259252.1:0-16256 GCA_963574415.1 Tarsius wallacei
CCATGCCCGGCTGATTTTTTGATTTATTGTAGAGATGAGGTCTTGCTTGCCCAGGCGAGTCTCGAACCCGTGGGCTCAGGCAATCCACTCACCTCAGCCTCCCAAAGGCGCGGGATTACAGGCTGAGCCACCGAGCCCGGCATAAACAGTTTTTTTAAAAAGCAACCCCTAAAAGTCAAAAGTGAAATGAAACTCTATGTGAACATGACAGCATAACCACACAAACAAGAACTATGTCTTTAAAACACAAGGGATTTGACTGTACAACACAAGAGGGATATACATACCTTAAAAACAAAAAGAACTTCAAAGAAAGTACAAATTGTTTTCAGTAAAAATACTGTTAATTATAATATTGAAATTATTATTCTTAAATTATATATTGTGTAAGACAAAACAGATATACAATTATATATCTTTAAGAACCAATATTTTCAGCATAAGAGAAAAGGGTACAAATGTGAAACTGAAGTTTCTGTTAAGCCTATATTTTAATTGGAAATAATTGTATAACTTTATTATTTAGTTTTTCTTTTTAAAAAGTCTTTCCTGTATCTGTCCATTGAAAAGCCCTAGAAACCATGAGCAACAATAGGCAATAAACTGTGAGCACCCCTAAAACTGGGCTGCAGTCTCTAAAGACCAATTCCACCAAAATGAAGTAAAGCCCCTTTAAATCCAACAATATGGGGCAGAAATTAGATAAAGTAAGCCTGGAACATCTTGTCATTCCACAGAGAAAGTAAACTCTCCTGGAGTTGTGCCAAACAGTCTCAGGACAAACTTAAGGAAGTTCCCTTAGGTCGAAGTTGGAATAATTTAAGCATCAGCAGACCTTGAACAACTATTGTAATACTATAAGAAAAGGATTGGCAGTGGCGAGAAACTGTCACCGGGGGTGGGGTGGGGGGGTGGGATTGACAGTAGTGGGAATCTGCCTGGGGAAGGGGGGGCACACTTCATCAACAAGGGTACCTGCATAATGAATATTTGTATACATAACCCTGAATTGTACCTCACATCTTTAAAATAAAAAATATGAAAACTAAAAAAAAAAAAAAATTTAAGCATCAGTAAGAATTCATCCATTGTAGCTATTATTATTTAAATCCATGAGCTTATAGCAATTCTAAAGCAAAACAAGCAAAAAAGTTCATTTTTCACATTTAGAGAATGCCAGGGAACCAACTTATTATTTTGAAAAATGGCAAATATGGGGTAAAAAAATCAAACATTTTAACTTGTCTTTCTTGTATAAACTGTACCTCAAAGTAAATTAACACCTAATTGTAGGGAAGTTTCTCTCTATAGAAGCATTCTTGCTAAGAAACAAAGAAGCAGCCAGGCATGGTAGTTCACATCTGTAATCCCAGCACTTTGGGAGGCAGAGGCAAGAGGACTGCCTGAGCTCAGGGGTTCGAGACAGGCCTGGGCAACATGGCGAGACCTTGTCTCTACAATAAATCAAAAAATTAGCCAGGCATGGTTGCTCACACCTATAGTTCCAGCTACTTGGAAGGCTGAGGCAGAAGGATTGCCTGAGCCCAGCAGGTCGAGACTGCGGTGGCTGTGAGTATGCCACTGCACTCCAGCCTGGGCAACAGAGTGAGACTCTTGACTCAACAAAACAAAACAAAACAAAACAAAAAGAAACAAAGAAGCAATGATAAGAGTGGCAATATCACTATTTCACAGACCCTTAATAAAATAAATATCCAGGTAGTTATCAACAATGGTCATTATCATTCCCAAACACAGAACTCCTGATGGAATACATATCACTACTGATGAAACTGTCTTTCTAACAATTCTAATTACCATCAGCTCATACTTCTACATTCAATTACTAGCTTACAGTAATCAAGAAATAAAGATAGAGAGAGAAACATGTTAAATGACACTACAAGGATTTAATTAGCCACATGCAGAATATGGAAAATGCTTCTTTATTTTAACAGATGGAGTCTTGAAATCATAGTATACTACAGTCTTGAACCCCTGGGCTCAAGCAATGTTCCTGCCTCAGCTTCCAGAGTAGCTGGGACTACAGGTGTATGCCCCTGTGCCCTGCTTGAATGTGAAAACTTCTAAAGAACAAAGGAATCAGTTTCTTTATTGAATTCCATGGATGGGTGGAGGGAGGAATAGAGGAAGGATGGAAGGAAGAAAGGAAGGGTGGGAGAGAGGGAGGAAGAGAGGGAGGGAGAGACAGAAGGAGAGAGGAAGGGAGGGAGAGAGGGAGGGAGAGAGAGAGGGAGAGAGGGAGGGAGGGAGGGAGGAAGGAAGGAAGGAAGGATAGAAGGAAGGAAGGAAGGAAAAGAAGGAAGGAGAGGGAATGGAGGAATTTATAGATTAAAAACCTAAGAGACATTTTTAACAATTATATTTTTTGAAAGGTCTATAGAGATATATCAAAATATACATGGATGAAATGATATGATGTGTACGAGGAGAGAAAATAGATCAGGGTACAGATGAAACAAAACTGGCCATGAGTTATAATTGTTAAAGATGGGAGATGGGGACATGAAATTTTTTAAATAATTTTATTCTATTATTGTATATATTTACATTTTTCCGTAATAAAAACAAGTCTCTGGCCTCCAATCTAAAATGTTTTCAAACTGAATTGCAAATGATGAATAATATTGACTGAACTATAGAATTAAGTACAGAAATCACTCAAAGAATTACTACAATCCATACTATCTACGAAATTCTTGTTATTATGTACTGGTACTCATCTTCTAAAGGAAAAATATTGAGCTTTGAATACAAAGAGCATAATTGACCTGTAATTAATAAAGCATGGACATTTTGCTTTTTTCCTAAAGGTTATCCAACTACATTTCTCTCAAGTAGCATTAATGTTACTATGAAGAAAACATTAATGCTTGTACTCAACTCCTAAACAAATCCTACATCTAGATGAAAGATGTAGGAAAACTGGTTTTGCTTAAACACACACACACACACACAGAAATGAAAAATTTGGAAGTAACTATACCCCATGTGATGCTAAGATGATGGAGGAGTTCAAAATATTAATTGCATTATTATTTTCTCAAAAGGGAATCAATGTGAGGCAAAATATGACAACCTTGTTGAAATCGAATCTACCCACCTTATTATCCAGTTTTCTGGCTTCCATTTCAAACAAGACCACTCTATTATCCTTTATTTCTTCAGCTGAAATCTATGAGCAGATAAGGCAAATGAAAGAAAATGTTTTAGGAATTTTGACATACTCATTAAATAAGTATTCATTTATTCTGTTACCTAGCAATATATAAAGTCTATACTAATATAAATGATTCTAAAATGTTTAATAAGGAAATAGTACCATTAAAAAGATTTATCATTATTTCTATTATGTGTGTAAAATGAATATTCTCCCAAAATACGCCAAGTCTGCATTATGCAACTTCCTTTTTAAACGTGGTTGTCCCAAGTGGATCTTCCCCATTCCAGAGAAAAGTCAAAGCTCTGGAAAACTCAGGGTACCTTCTACAACTAGCTAAAGTTCTCCAAACATTGAGAAGCATGAATTAATCATACCTAAGAACTCTATAAATGGAAATATCAGTTCAATACTTTCCATCCAATGCAATTAAAAGACTCATCCTACTTAAAAAGACTCATTCTACTTAATAATAAATATCAGGTGATCTTGCCCCAAAGCAATGAAGCTAACTACTGATAATGTTCTCTTTCCCACGAAAGTCATCACCCCCCCCAACAATCTGAACATCCTTATGCATTTAAAAATCTAAACTAGAGCAAAACTGCTGTTTTGAAAAGTGTATTTGATAAGTGTACTTGATAATCACAATAACTTTCAAACATGGCTGTCTCCGGGAGATAGCCTTATACATTCCCAGAGAGAACTTAAGTTAGAAAACTATCACTCCAGGCAGTGGTTATCAGAACACAAACACTAGAAGATAAGGTTTAAAGGCTTCATATTGTATAATTTGAAGGCTGAGATAAGATAAAGCATATATTCATTTGTCCAGGGCCAGTCATCAGCAGTGGAAAGTCCCGGTGGGAGGATGAGCTGCAGAGAGGAAGCACAACGGATGACGGTAAAGAGTTTACAGGTTCAACGGCCAAGTCATAACACAACATCCACCTGGAATAAAATTCATTATGGAAAGTTTCTGTCATGTTGCGAGAACCATTTTTTCTTTGTAGAGAGTCAAATTGACCCATTCAGATTATTAAGCAGTTTCTCTCTATCCTGTGAATTGACACTTCCATGGAGGACAGTGTCACCAAGGTGCAGCTAACCTCTACTGGCAGCTTTAAAAAAACTATAATGCATGTTTCTCCATTTTTTGGCACATTTTCCATTTGTGATCACTACAAGGCAAAGGCAGGTAGACTGTAACATTCAAGATGTTAATAAAGCGTGGCTGTAGAATATGTGTCTGATATGTGCAGTTTCAGCATGTCCTATTATGCTTAATCTTTTGAAGCAAAAGACAAATATTTTTACCGTGATACTCCCTTTCCCTGCAGGTCTGCCATTTTTAAGCACCAGTGGTCGAGTTACCTTCTTACTGGAAACAATCTGTTAAAATCAGAAAGGGATACAAAGAGCTATTTCACTCCAACATATGAATTTTTAAACCGAATAGTTTTTTTTTTTTAAGGAATAAAGCTCACTTAAAGTCATTAGAAATGGAAACATTTTGTTTGTTCCCTAAAGATCTGAAGATTATAAAGTTTGTTCCCTAAAGATCTGAAGATTATAAAGACATTTGAAATGCATCTACATATTAAAACCCCATTGGAAAAAACTCGCAAGGAACCTGCCCTGGCAGATACAATCTTCCTACCCACTAGTTTTTTTCACTGTACTGCATTTTTCAAAATTTAACTTCTTCCTTGTAATGGAAAAAGAGGGCCAGATTCTCATCATATATACAAATTACTGAGCTGAAATCTGCATATACAAATTACTGAGCAGAAATCCTCGAAGTAAAAGGTGGGCCTCAGAACACTCAATAAATGGGACTCACTTTTTCTACTGACACATAACTTCAATACTTAACTTTCCTAAAATATTTTGCTTGAAAATATACAGTATACCTAGGTACTTTCAGACATAGCTCTTAAGTTTATTAGAATTTTAGCTACACTATTTTTTTCCAAAACCTAAATACTTTAATTCTATGATACTATTTATCAAAGTTTTGGAAAACTGATCTGTTCCATATTATCCCTGAGACATAGAGTGTACTCCAATTTCCAAAAAAGTCAAGCCTGAAAAATAAACTCATAAAGGACAAATTTCAGTGATAAATGTCACCTATTGAAGAAAATTATTCATCCCTTCCAAAGCTTTCCCAGTCTATTCATAAGGTAACGGCCTCTCCTTACAAATCAGACTGAGCTAGAAGTAAACTGGTGAGCCACTGGATATGCCCCTATCCTGACCAAGCTTGTTATATACTGGAGAGATAGATAATTAAGCAACTATAAGAAAATATGGTGAAAAGCAGTAGAGAGTGCCAAGTAGGCCCAAGGAAGGGCTCCAGACTAGTCTAGGGGAGAATAAGGTTTAAATGGATACACCTAAGGTTAAGGAAGAGCAAACCAGGTAAAGGGGTGATCTTGAGGCATCACTAGTTGGAATGTCAGAGAAGTTGCTGTTACCGTCATAGCATTTATTACTTGACCTTAGCAAAACTATACTAAACTCTATGGAAGCTAATGCAGAGATATTCTTTATTGAAATGCCTGATGAAGCATCCCTTACTCAGAATAAACAGTCCTTGCCCTTAAAAAAAGTAAGATAAATTCTACAATGTTCAAGCCAACTATACTGATATATGAGCTTGGTCTTTACATGTTTCTCAACTTTAGCACTTAAACAAATGAACATGTATAAAAACACCCAATGCGATAGTTAAAATGTAGACAAAATAGAATTTAGTAGCTATTCATACTCACTTGTCCAAGGGTGCATTCACATTCTCCTAAGAAGTCATCATCGCTCAGCTCAATAGTTTTGTTGTCAATGTCATAAATCCCAAATTTCAATTTCTGAACCACTTCAAAGTAGTAATCAATAATAAATGTCTTGGAAAACTTGGGATTCAAGCAATTCTTAATCCTTTCTGTGCGTTCAACCTATACTCACCCCAAAAAACAAAGAAAAAGTTTCTTCAGACCAAAGGTGCACCTGGATTTTCACTTCTTTACGTACTAACCATAATTAAATCTAGACATGACAACTAAAGGAAGTTTCTATATGTGTATGAAAATCCTACTACATCAAGGACAAACTTGCCCAATAAACTGCATTCACAGATGAGATGGTGTTATTACTCTTAACATCTTTAATTTTCTTTTTTTTTTTTTGAGTCAGGGTCTCACTCTGTCACTCAGGCTGGAGTGCAGTGCCACGATCACAGCTCACCACAGCCTCAAGTTCCTGGGTTCAGGTGATCCTTCCACCTCAGCCACCTGAGTAGCTGGGACCACGGGCATATGCCACCATACCCAGCTAGTTTTCTTTAGTTTTTTTATTTTTATTTTTTATTTTTTTTATTTTCTGTTGCTCAGGCTGGTCTCGAATTCCTGGGCTCAAGCAATCTGCTTGTCTTGGCCTCTCAAAGTGCTGGGATTACAGGCATGAGCTGCCGCGCCCAGAGACATATTTTAAAAACGCTTTATTAAAAAAAAAAAGAGCAGTTCAGTATCTAACATTACCTCATACCACTGTTGACCACTTGTATTCAAAAATAACACACATAAAGGGTCCGATTTTGACCCTACATCTTTATCCAAAAGATTGTCACAGGAAACATTCAGCTCCACCTTCGTGACGCACTGGGCAGCCATCTCTTAAGCTATGAGGAAAAAAATGAAATGAGAAAGCAAGTGAAATGGTGCCTTTATAAAGCACAGTCATTCCTTATAAAAATAGATAAATTCTTAAGACAAATTGTCAGGATAGGCTCACAGAGTGAACTTGCTAGAATAAAACTAGCTGTGATATGTGGCTTGGGATTTACATGTCTATCAGTTCATCCCTGTGATATTGCTTCTGTCATATTCTTGCTAGAATAAAACTCTAAAACAGTATAATGCAGCTTTTAAGATGGCAAATAAGACATACTAATCTTCTTTTCACCTTACTATAAATTTTACCATTCAGAAAAAGATCCAAGTATAATCTGGATCATTCACTTAAGGATAAACACAGCATTATGCTACAAAACAGATTAAACTACAACCTCAATTTTATTTTTATTTGTTTATTTTAACAAGATACTAAGTGGGATATTTTCAGTTTTCTAAGAAAAACCTCAAATACCCCCATCCCTCCACACTACCCCCAACTCTAAATATTTTGTAGCAGTGGTTTTCAATCTTGGCTGCTCACTGAAATCATCTGAGAAAGCTTTCAAAGCTACTGATCCCACACAAAGATACTAATTTAATTGGCTTAGAGTGCAATTTTTAAAATTAAATGAAGGAACACATCAAAAAACACCCACTGCAATGGTCAAAATGGTTGGGCACAGGCTCCTTAGATGATTCTAATGTGTAGACAAGGTTGACAAACCTACTTGTTCAATAGAGAGAAGGTGTGGCCCACCTTCCCTCACAATTTGCTAAGAAATACCAAAATTAGCTTAACTTCCAAAGACCTTTCCTCTATAACCTCCAGTAAATATATAAAAAGGACTGGAGGTGAATAGGGCTTTTGATGGGGGATGGCTTTGGACAGGGATGCAGTACTGAGAGAAAGCTGCTTTCCTCCCTGGACTCAGGGGTTGAAAGGGACTGCAGTGTCACCAAGAAGAGGAACTAGGCATTGCATTCTCCGGCAGCTGGCTGTCCATTTAGCCAGCTGTCTACAGAAACAAATCCACCTATCATCCTCTTATATTGAAATATGGCAGTATGACTTCTATGCTGTATAAAATGCTTAATCACATCTGAAATAATAGGGATTACTATTAGAAAAGCCCTTCAGCAATGTCAAAAAAAAAAAAAAAACCCTAAAAAATGTCATAAAATCTCTGTACTTGAATGAACTCCATAAAAACAGTAGTGTGGAGGCACACGAAGTCCATTAGGCCAGCATCAATTTGGTAAATTAAATTGAGGAAGGAAATCTCAGAATGAGCTTATGACAAGAATTGTAAAAGCTGGATAGCCAGCTGTAAAACATTTGCTGTTAGTTCCACAGTCAACAAAATAGTTAACAACTAGCTGTTAGTCTCACAACAAAAAACAGTCAACCATTGCTGTTAAAGAGACAAGACCCTACAATCCATCAGCACTTACAAACCTCCAGCAATGTATGTAGTTAATATGCAAACTTCTCCATCCTCCCCCCCCCCCCCCCGGAACACCGATAGATAAAGTCCTACAAATACTTCCATTTAGTCCCTGCCTCTTGACAGACAGCAAACTGTCATCCTGTCCTGGCTGCCTTGCCCTTCACAACATATCTTCCCTTTAATAAATCTTTCTTAATTCATAACTGCCTTGGTGAATACTTTCACCCCCTTGACTTTGGCCTACCTACCCCACCACACACTGCAAGTAATAATCCTCAACATGTATCAAAAATCAATGCTAGCAGTTAAGAACACTAAATTAATTGAGACTGAAAATAATAAGTAGGTGGTGTTTGTCTTAGAAGTAGCTAGAAATTCCTTTAACCCTTTATCTGTTTAGGAAAAAAATGCAACTTACTGACAGGTTTGTTTAATTTTATATAATACACTCTTCCAAACTGAAACATATCTGACTGGTTTTCAAGGTGAAAATAAAATATAAAAATTGTTCTTGGAATTATTTCTAAACAGAACTTGTCTCTAATCCTAATGAGAATTTTAAAAAACAGAGAGAGAGAATTACTTTATTTTGTAATTCTCTCACTCTCTCTCTCTCTCTCTCTTTTTAATCTCAGGGTAAACGCCACTGACACAAGTACTACAGACAAGTCTCCTCAGGTTAAACTGGGAAAGGGTTAAGAGCAAAGCTAGGCTAGGCACAGTGGCCTATGCCTGTAATCCCAGAACTTTGGGAGGCCAAGGTGGGAGGATTGCTCAAGTCCTGGAGTTCAAAACTAGCCTGGGCAACATAGCAAGACCTCATCGCTACAAAAAATTAAAAAATTAGCCAGGTGTGATGGCACATGCATGTAGTCCCAACTCCTTGGGAGGCTGAAGGATAAGGATCGCTTGAGCCCAGGAGGTCAAGGCTTCAGTGACCTATGATCATGCCACTGCACTCCAGACTGGGCAATAGAGAATGAGACTCTAACTCAAAAAATGAAAAAAACAGAAGTAAAAGCAAAGCCATATGTGTATACCTTCACCTCAGAAGGGAACTATTCCTTAATAAACAACAAAATTCACAAATCCTTCACCCAGGGATATTGTAGTTGTTGACAAAAGATGCCAGACTCTATAAAATACTTAAGATGATTTATTCTGACCAAGGAGTGAGTGACCAGGTCTGGACACTGGTCTAGAGAGCATGTGTCCAGTATGACTAAATTACAAGAATTCTTGAGAGCATGTGTCCAGTGTGGCTGAATTGCAGTTTGGTTATGTATATTGTAGGGAGGCAGAAGTTACAAAAAAATACAAATCAATACATGTGAGATTTAACTAGTTTGAGAAGGTAGGACATTTCCAAGCAGGGGCTTGCAGGTTATAGGTGGACCCAATGATTTTCTGACTGGCAATTTGTAGCTCCTATCTAAGGAATTTGGAAATCAGGAGAAGAGGTGTCTTATTGAGATAAGGAGGCAATAAAACAAATTTCTTGATGTGCAGATATGAAGCTTTATAGGTAACAGACTTCAGAGAAAATAGGCAAATGTCTTAAAAGGTGCCCAAAGTCCCCAAAAGACAGCTTTACAGGGTCATACAAATACTTTGACTTTTCTTCTTTATCTGTTATGTGATGTTATGCCAGAGACAGGATGGAAAGTAAATCACGTTAAATAATTAATTTTTTAAAAAAATGTCTGTCTCTCCAGGCCCCTTATATAGGAATTTGGAAAGGCAAAGGGAAAAGGTCAGAGTTTACTCATCACTGTAAAAGCAAAACTAATGTTTTCTTTTATGAAGCCAAATGTTTCTGATTGGCTTGGTTTGGTTACTTGCCATTTTAACATGCATCAAAATGGTTACGTGCTAAAATACACAGTAGTGACCATATGTACAAAAGCTATCAAGGGCAAGGAGAAATCAATGTAGGTGATTGGAGTGTAGGAGAAATCAATGAAGGTGTACAGTGTAGGTGAGACGCTGTCTAGGCTTTGGAAAATTGAACGGGTAAAGTGGGAGACAGTACAGAGGCAGGAAAGAGCAGGATACTAGAAGACACGGTGTGGACGCCTCCCCATGTCACAGATGTGAGCATCTATGTTGGGGGAAGCAAAGTAGGACAGGTAGAGGGAGCAAGTTTAGAGTGTCCTGAGAGCCAACCTGAAGGATATGGTGTACGACGAGTTCTCAAACAGGCTAATAGGATGTAATAGCTTATTTGAAAATGTCACTTGTCAAATCTCTTCTAATTCTACAGTGTCTTACAAGTTAGAACACTCTAACATGATACCAATGAGGTCTCTTTCTCAAGCAATAAACAAAGTCAGAATTCAGCACCAAAATTAGCATGTCTTCACACCACCCACTCCAGAGATCAGCTATTTCTTTTCTGAAGTATATGCAATATTAGAGGACATTTGTATTAATAGTGTTAACACTGAAGACTAAACTCTGATCTTTTTCCTTTACCTTGCCAAATTCCTAAATAAGAGGCTTGGAGAGATAGGTTTTTTAACTACCTAACACGGTTTACCTCTCAGCTTATCTCTGACATAACATCACATAACAGATAAAGAAGGAAAATCAAAGCATTTTATGACCCTGTAAAGTTGTCTTTTGGAGACTCCATACACCCTTTAACACACATACTTGCATTCTCTGAACTCTGCCACCACCCATAAGACTTCTTCTACATATAAAGAAACTTGCCTCCCTCATCTCTCCCCAGGTTGCCCATTTCCTTTACTGCTTGCGAAATTCCTTAGACAACTCTAGCTGACTAATTATGTCAGAAAATCTTTAAATTCACCTATAGTCTGAGGGCCCATGCTTGGAAATGTTCCACTTTCCTGGACTGAAACAATATAAATCTCACATGTGTCTCACTTATAACTTCTCTCCTGCTACATTGTATATAACCAAGCTACAATTCAACCACAGCAGAGACATATTCTCAGGACCTCCTGGGGAGGGTGTCACAGGCCTAGGTCACTCACATTTGGCTCAGAATAAACTGTATTAAATATTTTCATCAGCAATACAATAATCATTCCTTTCTGCCTTGATCCATGAAAAAATCTGAAGTGCTAAAAACATATTAAGAAACAAGAATTAATTGATAGGAAAGGAGAAATACCACAAAAAAGCACAGAGAAGATAGAATTCATTTAAAGTTATCCGCATCTGTGAAGTCTCTGGCATACTGACACCAGCCCTTCATCCTCAAGCTCTTTTTTTTTTTCTTGAGTCAAAGTCTTACTCTGTCACAGGCTGGAATGCAGTGACACACTCATGGCTGGGCCCAGGTGATCCTTCCTCCTCAGCCTTCCAACTAGCTAGAACTTCAGGTACACACCACCATGCCCAGCTAATTTTTTAAAAAAAATTTTATTGTAGAGATGAGGTCACATCAAGTTGCCCAGGTTCATCTCAAATCCCAGGACTCAGGTAATTTTCTTGTCTCAGCTTCCCAAAAAGTGCTGGGATTACAGGTGTGAGCCACTACACCAGACTCTCAATCTCTTCTTTCTTGGCTTTTCCATCACTGATACTCCTCTTCACCATTGCTGACTAGCATTTCTCTTCCTCTTCCCACTAAAAAACTGTGAGCATTGACCTGGTGCAATCGTTCATGCCTGTAATTCCAGCACTGCGATGAGGAGTTTGAGACTAGTTAAGGCTCTGGCACCTCTGGTCTTTGTCCACATTTACCTCTTCTTTGACCTTACCCTTCTAAAGGCTTCAGGCATCAATCAGCATATAGTGCTCCCCAAAATCATATCACTACTCCACTGCCCCTGTGTATAATGACCTTTTCCCCTTTTTTATATCTACTGTAATCAGTCCTGAAGTTCCCCCTCTTAATTAGTCCCTTCCTGATCTCTGCTCCCATCATGGGCTCTAGAATCAGATGCCTGAGTTCTCATCTGGATTCCACCAATTAATGTGTGAGCTTAGGCAAGATCCTTAACCGCTCTGTTTCCTCTGGCTTTCCTCATCTACAAAATGAAAATAATTACCTCAAAGTATCATTATAAGTGTTAAGTGCGTTAACATATTTTAGCAGTACCTAGTTTATGGTAAGTGTTCAAATGTTTAATATTATTATTATTTTATCACTACCTGCCTCCTGGGTCTGATCCTCTTTTATATAGCCCATGTTTCATATTTTTTATTATTCCACTCCATGATGATCACCCTGATTATTCCAATCTATACTAACCCGCCCCTTTTAATTCCTATTGTACTGATAGCAACAGATTACTATAGTACAGGAACAAGATCAAACTTGGAGTAATGCATACCTCAGCTGAATCCTGCATCTGGCACTTGCTGTGTGACCACATATAAGTAAATTCAACTTCCTGAGTCTAGATTTCCTCATCAGTAAAAATAGGATACTACAAGTAAATTTGTATAAATCTGGCATATGCCAGGCATCTTGCTTTTTATATCTAACACAGAATCTGCAGAATTAAATGCTACTTGTGTGATTTTTTTTTTTTCCTCTGCATAAGATGGTTTAGAGTCTTTTAAGTTGCATGTTGGTAATACCAAGCACAACACAGTGCCCTGTGGATGGACGTGGAATGGGCAAGGACTGCTAAAGCTCCCAAAGTACAACATGTAGAGAATCCTCCACTAGCCACCAAAAAGTCTTCAAAAGTCCAAGGATGAGGAGAATTCAACAGAGAATGCAGACATCTATGTATGAGGTCGATCTCACAGCAAAGAGATACAACATATCAGAAGAGCAATGTTTATTTCCCCTAAAAATGCTCACACAAAAGCTACAAAAATATGCCAGGCACAGATGATTACTTAGCAAATTGCTGACAGTTACACATCTGCATTGCTGCCAGGAAACAAATCTCCTCTATTAGCAGCATTGTCTCCTAAAAATGACTCTGACTGCAGCCTCATTTTCATCTAGAAACCTATTAAGGCTGAATAGCAAATGGAACAAATTACATAAACACTCGGGTCTGGAACCTTGTTAATAGCAATATTCATGAAGATGCTCTTTTCCTTTTTATGTAATTATCCAGTACATGATACACAATTTTAAAAAACAACAATAGGATCCCTTGTCTACAAGTTATGATGAGAGAAAATTTTTAAAATATTTTATACTCTTTGAGTATAGAAAAATAGGAGATATGGGTAGGGTAAGTGACTAGGCAGAGGAATGCTTGAGCAACTAAAGGATCCTGTGTAGTACTTTATTCCCCAAAAACTAGGATGATAGGAAGAAAAGACAGAAATAGTCCCTAGGATTAAACAACAGCCTTCCTACCATACAGATTACTTATTGAAGAATGGTTTGATTCAAAAGCCTCTTCTGAAATGCAAAAACTCCTGGAAATACTAAGCTGATCAACCATTCTCCCAGTCATCCTAACTTTCTAAATCAACATTATAACACAGACAAACCAAAAAAACTAAAAATTAAGACCTAATATTTGAAGTGTCACCTGATATGTGAAATTTAAGGAATATGGTCATTCCAGTGCCCTGGCTGAAAATCCTGAAGTCTTGGCTGGGCTTGATGGCTCACACCTGTAATCCCAGCAATTTGGGAGGCCAAAGCAGGAGGACTGCTTGAGCCCAGGAGTTTGAGACTATTCTGGGCAACATAACAGAACCTCATCTTTACCAAAAAATCAAAAAATTAGCTGACATGGTGGTACGCATCTGTAGTTTCTGCAAAAGTTCGAGGAGGTTGAGGCGGAAGGATTGCTTGAACCTAAGAGGCAGAGTCTGCAGTGAGCTGTGGTCCTGCCACAGTACTCCAGCCTGGATGACAGGGTAAGAGAATGACTCTTTAAAAAAAAAATCCTGAAGACTTATTTGCTTCCTCTTTTCCCATCTCCCGATAAACCTACTATTAGATTTATCTAGTAAAGATGTCATAGAGATTCTGCCTACTACATCCACAAATCTTTCTCAAGCATAGAGATACAGACAGACCCTTCCCTGTACCCATAGTCACAATCCTACTTCAGGTCTTCCGAATCTCTCACCTGTCTACAATAATAGTCTCCTAATGGGTATTCCCACTGCCATCTTCTCACATTATAATTTTCACATTATAATTTTTTCACTTATGATTTTTTAAAAAATTATTACCAGTTGCCCAGGGTCTACCATAGTCCAAGGAGCTAAGCTTGTAAATCATGGTTCTGTCGACATCTGCCTGTAGGCTACCTTAGAAGCTACCTCTGCTGATCTAAGTTCTTCAAGATCCACTTTAAATGACACTTCCTCCATAAAGCTGTTGCTGACACCTGCTGATGCTGGTAGGGCACTGATGCTTTTTCTTTCCACTATTGTTAATTCTATGTGTGGCTCATTACTTCATCTATGCACTGTGAACTGAGGACAGCAACCATGTTTCATTGCTGCTTCTTTCTGAAGCATGGCATCTGGCACAGGTTATTTGTAGCTAAAAGAGCAATAATTTTGCCGTTAGTATGCATGGTTCATCTTTCTTTCCCACCATTTATTTGGGTGTGTTACCTTTACCAAATTATCTGTCTGAACCTCAATTTCCTCAACTGTAAAATGGGGGTTTAAAAAAACCTGACAATTACAGGTTTGTAGCATGCTCAGCATATATTAGACACTCTATGAATTGTAGCAATTATTTTATTAACTATTCAAATATTTTAGTTGATTGTCCCAGCATAGGTGGCTTCTTATTTAGTAAAACATAAAGCCACTTTCTCATCTTTGTTTATGAAGAGCCTTTTGCAATAGTAACTTTAAACTCTTTAGGATTTACACAAAATGAATTTACCAAAGGAGTCAGCCTTTACTACAGATAAGTGTTAATTTTTCTAAATCGTCTCAGGAGAGTTTGTTTACCTAAGCTATTGTTCCATAGCTGGCTTGAATGAGGGAGGGGAGCCCAGGTCCATCAGTGACTGGTAATCTGTCCTAAAAGGATTGAGAGAAAGAAGTCAGTACCTACCTTCCAATCCCTTTAGCAAATCTTTAGACTTCAGCTGCAAAATGAGAAGGCTGGCTTCTATTTAAAAATTCTGAGAGGTTCCTTTTGGTTCTAACACCATGATTCACTAACTGCTATTCCACAGTACATCCTGCCTGACTACTACTGAAAGTGAGCAAGGGCAACCTCGGGGCAGCTGGAACTGGGCCCAGCAACATCAGCAATAAATGTCCTAGGGAGTGTTTCTCAAATTGTGGTGCTCAAAACAGGTGTAAGTGTCCCCCTCCAAAAAAAGTGGGGGAGGGGTTAACACAGTGGTAAATCCAAAAGCTGCTAGGCTACTGGGAGGTCCAGATCAAACTGGCAAGTGCATAGACTAAGAGGTTATTGTGTGTCCATTATTATGCTAAGAGGTGGAGACATGACGCAGCAAAAGAAGAGGTTGTCGCTCACTATTCATATTGAGGGGTCTACTCAGGCAACAGTTATTTGTTGAATACCTTCTAAATGTTCTGAATGTTCAAGGGCAGGGGACAAAAGTAAAATAAGTACTTGGCTATTTATATACACATATAAATAGTATATGATAGTATAAAATTGTATGATACAGACAGGGAGCAATCAAAGTGCCTTGGAGCTGAAGAAGCTCTCTAGAGATTTCTGTTTTCACTCAGAATTAAAACTATATTCCACTATTTTTTTTAAAAATGCATTCATGTTGCCATTGACTACTGGATTATTTTTTACCCTTAAACTTAAGGATAAAGAGTAGGATAGTAGAAGAAAAGGGGAAAATAAAAGTTAGTTAATAATGCTATATATCAGCCGGGCTCAGTGGCTCAGCCTGTAATCCCACGCCTTGGGAGGCTGAGGTGAGTGGATTGCCTGAGCCCGCGGGTTCAAGACCCGCCTGGGCAAGCGAGGCCTCATCTCTACAATAAATCAAAAAATGAGCCGGGCGTGGTAGCGCGCGCCTGTAGTTCCAGCTACTTGGA
>CAUYQG010259253.1:0-11236 GCA_963574415.1 Tarsius wallacei
CCACTGGTCTTGGTCATGAAGACATCTCCTGTCAGATGTCATCTAAATGCTCTGAGATCCCGAACACTCTGGTTTCTGAAAATCCTACCCTACATCGTAGAAAACACTAACATGCTCCAAATTCCACGTGAAATGTATTTCGTAAAAAATTTAGAGGATTAAAATGTTTTCCTTCTGAAGCTATTAAAAATTAAAATGTTTTCTCTTTGTATTTGAGCCAATCGGTTTTTCTTTAGATCTTGAACATTTTGTAGGTCCTTGAAAACCTACAAAGAGGATTGAGGCGCTCATCCATAGTGACCACATCCAAATCCTTTCAGTGCTGCTGGTCGTGGAATTCACAGTCCACGCAGCAGGGAGAGCCTTTGAGTGTAGGAGGGCACAGCCTCCATTACAGAGGAGAGGAGCCGCGGATGGTGAGGGAGACAGAAGGGGAATTTCAGACCAATGTGAGAGGAAGCTTCTCAGTTTAGTGGGAGGGGAGGCCTTTGCTGAGGATTGGGAGGGGAACCTTAAGAAGGCTAAGAAAGATAAACAGTTAATGTTTGCTTTAAAAAAAATCTTCAAGGAGTGAAGGGAATCTTCTATTCCTCTGCTTGAGGTTACAAAATATCTTTAACAAACAACAGAGTTGGTTACTTGGTTCGATTTCAGCAGGTTGAGAGTTATTACGATATGGTTAGCTAGCGCCTCCTGTGAGCCTGTATCTGGAGCAAAAGCAGCCCGGTTTGGTCCATCCAGTATTCCTTTCTTACAGCTTAACAAGCTGATTTCTGAACACTGACTCTACTTATAGCCTTGAAACGCCGAGTCACCCCCAGCTGACAGATCCAGTGACTTTTTCTCAGTTGTCTTCTCCTCACCTTTCTGCAACATCTGATAGAATGGACAATTCCTCTTTCAATAAAGCTGCCTTACTTTAAAAAATCAACAATATTAAGATATAACACATTTTTAGAAATGCATCCATGCTAAGTGTAGATGTGGATGAGTTTTGACGTGTTCGTCCGAGTAGCTTCCACCATGATGATGAGGCAGAACGTCCCTGTCACCCCCAAATTCTCCTCGTGCCCCTTTACCATCAAGCCCCTCCTCCCCTGGCCCAAGGCAACCACAAGATTTTCATAGAAATGAAATCATACAATAGGCCAAAAATAAAAGATGACCACATTCAGAGGCCACAGGGGGGCATGGTGGAGGGGAATAATGGAGCCAAGAAGTAAGCATGAACTTCTCTTTTGTAGACACAACTAGGAAAGAGTGAGAGAGGTATGAGAGCCGCAGGGTCCAAGGGGGCGTGATAGAGTCACTGTTAGAGCCTTTCACATGGATTGAGAGAGGAGAGTAGCAAAAAAACTAATGATGCCAGAGAGAGTAGGTATATTGGACCCAAACGCTACTTGAGGAGACAAGAAGATTTAAAAAGACCTAAATCATCAGTAGGATGCACCTTTTTAAAAAATTTAATAAACACAGGTTCTCGCTATGTTGCCCATGCTGGTCTCGAACTCCTAGGCTCAAGCAATCCTCCCACTTTGGTCTTCCAAAGTGCTGGGATTATAAGTGTGAGCCGCTGCACCTGGCCAGGATTTACCTTCTTCTTCTTCTTCTTCTTTTTTTTTTTTGAGTTGGAGTCTCACTTTCTTGCCCAGGCTGGAGTGCAGTAGCACACTCACAGCCACTGCAGCCTTCACCTGCTGGGCTCAGGCGATCCTTCTCCCTCAGTCTTCCAAGTAGCCAGAACTACAGATGCATGCCACCACACCCGGCTAGTTTTTGTGATTTATTATAGAGACAAGGTCTCATCAAGTTGCCCAGGCTGGTCTCGAATCCCTGGGCTTAGGCAATCCTCTCGCCTCAGCCTTCCAAAGTGCTGGGATTACAGGCTGAGCCACCGTGCCTGGCTGCAGGATTTACCTTCTTTAACGTCTCTGTTTCTCTGTGGGTGGCTGCTCACCCCCCTATAGCTGTCCATAACGCAATGTGAAAATCACAATTCTGTCAAGGAATGCCTCCTCCACCACACCCTTGTTCTTCTAAAGACCGGAGACTACAATAAAGGCAGTGGGCAGTTCCAGCAGTTCACAACTCTGTATTTCAAATCATTCCAGACTACTTTGTGGTGCAGAGTACTGTGCAGATGCCTGTTGGGGTTTGGCCCCGATTCCTCTATGAACCAAGAACAGGCAAGTGCTCTGGGGGGTGGGGTAGGATGCCCACCTGTGTCAAGCAAACTGACTTGTCTGAAGCACCATCTGACAGATGCGCTGACTTTCACAGAGAAGACAGGAGGTTTGTGGGAAGTGCATTAACTCTTTGGACCCTTGGCAACATTAGTAAATCATTGCTCCAGTGCTAAATGGTTCCCCTCATGGTCCCTAAGAGTCTCAGAGGTTCCCAGGTAGTCATTTGCTCTCTGAGACTCGGGTTGATTACACACACATTTCAAGAGCTGGGTCAGTGGCCCAATTCCTGCCTTATCCACCGGGTGCCTGAAGCTTATTCTAGGCTGGTTAATTAGCTATGAGCCAGCTGAAGTGGCTAGCTAATCATCAGCATCGCTGCTCTGACACCCACAGGTATTCCAGTGATCATCTCAGTAAATGTTTGTCATTCAGAGTAGAATTGTTCACAGTGAAATGCTCTGCATTCGTTCCCATGGAGCAGACAGTAAGATTCCCATGGAGTAGTCCAATAAGACTGACTGGAATGGTCTTTTGCAAAAATGCTATTTTAGTTGTGACTTTTGTTGTTAGATGGTTGTCAGTTGTAGAAATAGAAATGAAAACTCAAGTCACTAAAGGAGACAGGCAGACTTTTTATAATAGATGTCAGGAGTAGCTCTCACATTTTGTGCGCATGTGTATCAGGCTCCTGGACTGAACCCGCTGGATCATCTTTGGAAATGTTTGCTCAACAAGCCGAGAGTGTTTCAGCCTCAGAAGGGGCCTTGAGATGCTTTCTCTACAAATGAAAAACTGTCTCCAAAGTGGTCTGGCCAGGCCTTTTGCCTTAAGCTTACAAAGTAAGAAAGTCCACTTGCCTGAAGGCAACCTGGAGAAGAGATCAGGGACTCCCAGGGCCTCAAGGCTAGTAGCCCCTTCCAGACAGGGTGAGGAAGATATTAATAGCATCACGTATGGTCACTATTATTGCCCAGGCTTATTTTTAAAAGGGCTACCGTTTGATGACCAGTTGTATGCCCAATCCTGAATTGTACTCCACATCTTTAAAATTAAAAAAAGAAAAAAATTAAAAAGGGCCACCAATTCTTTGCAAGATATACATTCAGTTATGCAGCCTCCAAGCAAAAGACAACAAGAACAACAACAACAACAAAACCACAAGATAAATTAGTTACCAAATGGTAAGCACATAAAACTTGAGGCAGAGAAGTTTTATTTCACCTCTAAGTCTCCAAGCTTACTTGCATGGCCAAAGGCTTCTAGGAATTTCATGACCAGATGTCCATTTATAAATCTCTCTAGAAGGAGAAAAATAAAAGCTGCAATAATAACATGTGCTCTGTAAGCACAATTAAATCTTAACTTTCCTCGATGTTGCCCCCTTGTATGTTATGAATGTGTTATTATAAAGCTTACTTGGAAGAGTGGTGGTCTGTGTGATTCTTGCCTAAAATGGTAGTTTTTGGTCAGTGAACCAATATTAGGGTGGCTTAGGGCCCTGGGATTGCATGGAAGGGGACATTGGGTTTGTTTGTTTTGTCTTGTCTTTGGTGATTAGATTTAGGACATAAGTGCCAAATGGCCCATTTTAGTCAACATCGGGACTTCCCTACTGAAATCTTGGCTGAGTTAAGCGAGTTTTACTCAGAAAAAGCAAGCATGAATATGGGCAGGAGGGCGGCCTCAGAGGAAATTCAGCTCTTTCGCCTAAGTAAGAGACTCATGTGGTTATTCATCAAAATTAAATAGAAGGGTCAAATAATTATGATTGCATTAAACTTGGGACTTCTGTGATATCTATAAATTAAGAGTTGCTATTGGTGAATTCACTTATTCACAATGACCCCTTGCATTTCTGTGCCATCTTACATATCACAAAGCATGTTCACCAGTGATGACTTGGTCTGATGCTGACAGCACGGGCAAGGTGGGCAGGTGAGGCGCTCCCTTCAGCAGATTTGCGAGTGAGATGGTCCAGACCTCTTTCCAGGGCTGGCACTGCTTCTGAGGTTCCATCAGCAGTCCCTTTGTGGTGAATAATCACTTCTTTGCTTAGGACTTCCGGTTACAGCAATACTGAATTAAGGTTGCCACGGTACTTCATGTTTTAATGAGCCCCAATTTTCTATAATGTCTAAAGGTTCATAGTGCCTTTATTTTTACCTCAATTAGCATCCGTGCACATAAACATGACTGGAAAATAAAGAAAAGGGCTGGATCCTCAATGGTTGCTGTCATTTGATGTAAGTGATGACTGAACACATGCCACCCTGATCTGGAAATAGGGCAAGTGTGCCACGGACATATCTTTATGATATTCAACAGGCTACCTTTCTCTAGCAGTAAAGATGGAAATAAATTAAGAAGAGTGCAGATTAAACAATGCCCATGAGTCTTGGACTTCGGCCATGACATTTCTCTGTTTCTTCAAGAGCCATTTTCTTTCATACTCGAGCTGAGTTTACCCAAGTTGCACAGTGCACCTTCGGCAGCCTGACAGAGGTTCTGAATGCCTGAGACTGGCACTCCCTGAGACGCTGCACGACACTCTGCATGCCAGATGTTGTGTTCCTTTGATTCCCTGATTTGCATACGGTACACTGCTGAACAAGAGAGTTTTTCTTTCTGTTTCACCCAATGCAGGTGTGCAACCACTCTGTGAGAGCGCTCATGATCGGCCATGGAAATGACCTCTCAGGTCCAAGGTCTGAAAAAATGAGTTTTTCATAAAATAATAAAAAACCACAATATGTGTACTTTATTTTTTCAATCTTCTGAAACATTCTTCTTCCTGCCAGTCGCAACCTCACAAATGGCTCCAGCCATTGTGGGAAGGGTTGACAATTCTTTTTCTAGCTGGTGTAGGTTCATAGAAAAATAAATTTTTCAAAGCCATAAATAAGTCATGAAATGTATTAGTTCTCTTCTCTTGCTGGAAAAGCCCACCACATTTCTTTTTCGTATTTACTTTTAAAATCTTCCCAGATTCTTAAGAATTCCTGGCCTCTGTATCTTCTCAACCTTTGCTTTTTTTCCTTGCAGCCTTTTTCTATAAAATGTACTTTTCTCAGGCCAAGAACACCAAGCAGAAATACACAGGTGGAAAAGTTTTTCTTTATTTTTCAGTTATATTTATGTGCACAGATGCTAATTGAGGTAAAAATAAAGACACTATGAACCTTTAGACATTACAGAAAATCGGGGCTCATTAAAACATGAAGTACCATGGCAACCTTGATTCAGTATTGCTATGACCAGAAGTCCTGAGGATATATAAAAGATCACATATTTATCCTGTGTACAAATCATACCCTATCAACAATAGATTATTTATCCTATAGTTCTTTTAAAATGTCAAAAAATCATATCACATCTCACATAAAGGAAAACATGTAATTTTCATGAAAACTAAGAATTCCATTAATTATTCAGATTTTACTCACCACCAAATATGATTTTGAACTTATTCCTTCTCAATAAATATAGAATACATTAAACTTCTATTGATATGAATTATTGCTTTTCAAATTTTCAAATCATTAAATAAAAATATAAAGAAAGAACACAAACCTTTTCTTTTATTCTTAAGCTTTGTTCAAAGTTTTGGCCAATTCAATGAAAGACACACACAAACAGCTTTCTCCTTTTTTTTTTTTTTTTTTTAACTTAGTTTTCAAGTCAAATTTTATAATCACATTTAGGGTCACTCAACTTTTAGTGTTTACATTTTATAGAAAAAAGAGGAATGTCTTAGTTGGCTTCCTTGAGACTCCAAATAAGGCATAGTAGAGCTTACATTGCTCACAGTAAAGCTTGGATGGGACAGAAGTGTGTCCTTTCACATTCTGGAGGGTTCTGCTTGCTAAGCTCAGGCTGTCACTTTCTCCTCGCCTGCTTCAGCAACTGGCTGGGCCACTGCTCTGGATGTCAAGTAAAGAGCCTGTGCTGGTACAGTGGGGGACCCTGGGCCAAGTGAGCCATGCACCAACGTTAGGCTCAGACTGACGTGAGGGTGCTGATTTGGTGGCCTTGACAGAAAACAGTCACATTGTGCTGTAGACACAGGCAGTTTTTCTAAATTCTTTCATCTTAAATTAGCCTCTGATCTGCTCTCTTCAGTCTGTTGATCAGGCCCTAGGGGAAACAGGATTTTTGCAGAGAATTTGTCCTTTCTGGAGGCTGCATTTCAGGTATGGAAACATACAACTCCCATGCCTTTTCCCAAGAGACTGCGCAGCATCATTTTTCACCCGTCCTGGCTGGAGCCCACTCCCACATTCCTTGTATGCAGGGGTCTGCTTATTTGCTGTAGATCATGCTCACCAGGATAGATGGTATGATTTGCAGGAATAGTGGTGATGATAATGTATCCTGAAACACCTAACTAATCCTGGTGAACTATCCTAGCTGTTAGAACTGGAACATATGGTTGACTAGCAGTGATAATGACTGAAAATGAGGTGATAAATTACTATGCAGATTGTCGATGGCCTATAATTGTCTTAAAAGGAGGACATTTTATGACAGACCAATCCCATTTACATAAATATGTGTACAGCATTATAGCATTATCTTCGACCTCAACATCCAAGTAGCTGGGTGTGGTGGCATGCACCTATGGTCCCTGCTACTTGGGAGGTTGAGGCAGAAGAATCGCCTGAGCCCAGGAGGTCGAGGCTGTGGTGAGCCATGTTGATGCCACTGCACTCCAGTCTGGGTGACAGTGAGACCCTGACTCAAAAAAAAAAAAAATCCTCTTTGTATAGTGGAGGAGAGTACAACTCAGAGAGAAGCAGCCAGAACAGTGTTTCACACTGCCTCACCCTTGAGGAGACTTAGGGTCACAACATTTTATTGAAATTTGACTTACTTTTTAACTATTACAAATACTATTTTTAAAAAACAAGTATATTCCCAGTGTGTCACAGAACACCTGTTATCACAAGAGAGACCAACAACACGCTAACGTGTCCCGCCAGGTTGACTCTCTGAGTGCAGCCCTGGGAACAGAGGACACCACCTCTCATTACTTACAAATGGAATTGTCTCCAGTGCTTACAAGGTCACTTGTTTAAAGATCACTTGACCATTTCCAACAGCTTATCTGTGTAATCAAGAAGATCTCAATCATACGTGACCAATAAAAAATCCTAGAAATAAATTGGCTTCAGAGACTCATGCAAGATGATAATTGCCATCTAAGCCCCTCATAAGTCTGTAGGACTACATCTGTATCTTTTAAATAATAACCTGCCCCATAAAATACAGGACACCAAACAACTTGGACAAACACTCCCGAGGTCAAGGGCCACAGGAGGTAAGAATCGAGGTTGTGTTTGCTCTTTCTTGAATGTTGCATTGTTCCTGGGTCTGTAAGCAGAACTTAGAGACTCCACCAATATAAACACAACACTACCTAGTTATGAGCCAGTGTTTACACAGTTCGGATCAAATGCACAGACACTCAGGTTCATTTGCATTTGCTGCCAAAAATGTCCTGCTTCTTCTCTCAAAAAGGAACAATAATTCATACTTTGATGCCATTTGCACTCAAGGTTAATTCATATTTACAAATTTCACAAAGGCCTCATGCTCTCTACCATGTTGCCAGCGCCGCCTTTTCTCCCTTGTTGCATTGTTCTTCTCTAAGCAACTGATGGTGTGTCAGATCGTCAGATCATTGAAAGGAGCACAGATGAAAAGCCTGTTATTCCAAAGGATTAAATTACAATTCTTAGTGAACCATTGCCAAGCTATTTTTTTTACAAACCTTGGGAGGATTGGAACTGGGAAATGTTCTGCCTTGAAAAGGGCTGGGAATGGTTCAGCGGATGAGGAAGAACAACCATTCGCCAGTGGTATTAAATTCTCCTCCAGTCACATCATGAAGCAAATCAAAGATGAAAAAGTCCAAAAATATCCACGTGATCAGGAATAATAAACAGCTGAGTGTGTAAAGAAGGGAAGATATCATGGGATAGATTTGTATTAAATCATACAAATGAGTAGGGAGAAGAATGCCACAGATGTAGCATGTATGTACACATTAAGACACAAAAACGATGAAGTTTGTAACTTCTCAGCAACATCTTCAGGGTTCAAGGGCTTTGGGGGCAGAGGGCCTGAGATCTGCAAATCCCTTGACTATGCACTCCCTTGGTAAGGATCATAACATGTAGTAGGAAAAAAAACAAGGAGTCTCTATCTCAGAGCAGAGTGAGAACATTCCCCAAAATCTGACCTTCTGAAACTGTAAGGATAAATTAGCTCCGTCTGAGGTTCTAAACACCAGTGTAATATTATATAACCTGGGAGCGGACAAGGCAACCATGAGATTTCAAAATTCAGTTCTGAAACATATGCTGATAGACTCTGAGGTGCCTAATGGCAGGGAGGAACAAAAGGAAGTGAGAAAAGAAGAGACTAGCAATGAGCTGTGGGCTCTTGGCTGCGGGGAGTCTACAGGATGCCACTGTTGTTTCTGTTTGTGTGTTACTCTAAGCAGCAAACTCCACACGACATGCTGAAATACAAAGTTCAAAAAGTACCCTGAGAGAATGCACATGCCAAGCATGATGGTAAGTGCTTGGGAATAAAAAGATGGATGAGAGAGAATTCCTGTTCTCCAAGGGTTCATGGCATTTTGTAGAAAAGAGAAACATATAGGAAGATGATTACAATCTCATTTTGGAGCAGATGCTACAAGGATATGTGATACAGAGCCCGCTGAAGAACTGCAACTTGCTTTGCCTGGAGAAATCAAGAAATGCTTTGAGCAAGGGGTGGGTCTTGAAGGATGAGTAGGAATTCTCAGACACAAAGAAAACAGGTTTGGAGAACAAGGTGTATGTTCAGAGTGCATGGGTTGGGGGAGAGGGATGAGGCCAGAGGAAGGGGAAGGGTCTTTTGGACTTGCTGAGGGATTTGGCCTTAACCATTCATGTGAAAAAGAGTGTTTCCAGCTCTCAAGCAAGGGAGTGACCCTATCAACGCATGTCTCAGAACTGAAGCTCTGGCGAAGGGTCGCTTGAGGCTCAAGTCTGCAGGTGGGAGTCAGCAGGCCATTGCAGTGGGGACAGAGGAGAGAGGTCAGATTCCATAGAGATCTTGGTATGGTATGAATAGACCTTCATGAGCTGTTAGATGTTAGGGGTGCTGAAGAGGGGGAAGTTGAAAGGGATTCCAACTCCTAAGATGTCGATACCATGACCTGAGATAAGGAACGCTGCAAAAGAAACACGTCATTTATGCCACCTGCAGGCAATATGGGGGACAGAGGAAGTTGGCAGATCTGCTGTTAAACCTCCTTGTAGGCTGGGCGCCTATAATCCCAGCACTTTAGGAGACCAAGGTGGGAGAATTGCTTGAACTGGGAGTTCAAGACCAGACTGGACAACATAGCGAGACCTTGTCTCTATAAAAAAAAATTTTAAAAACTAGTGGGCGTGGTGGCCCGCACCTATGGTCCCAGCTACTCAGGAGGTTGAGGCAGAAGAATCCCCTGAGCCCAGGAGGTTGAGGCTGTGGTGAGCCGTGATGGTGCCACTGCACTCCAGTCTGGGCGACAGAGTGAGACCCCAACTCAGAAAAAAAAACAATACCCCTTGTATAGTGGAGGAGAGTACAACTCAGAAAGAAACAGCCAGAATGGTGTCCCACAATGCCCCACCCTTGAGGAGACTCAGGGTCACAACATTTGATAGGAATTTTTTTTTTTTTTTTTGAGTTGGAGTCTCACTCTGTCGCCTAGGCTGGAGTGCAGTGGCACGCTTACAGCCACTGCAGCCTCAACCTGCTGGGTTCAGGCAATCCTTCCGCTTCAGCCTTCCAAGTAGCTAGAACTACAGGCATGTATCATCACGCCTGGCTAATTTTTCTTGATTTATAGTAGAGACGAGGTCTTGCCAAGTTGCCCAGGCTGGTCTTGAACCCGTGGGCTTAGGCAATCCTCTCATCTCAGCCTCCCAAAGTGCTGGGATTATAGGCGTGAGCCACTGTGCCCAGCCCTTGATTGGAATTTAACTTACTTTTTAACTATTACAAATGCTATTTTTTTAAAAAAAGGCACATTCAAGTGTGTCACAGATCATCTGTTATCACAAGAGAGACCAACAACACGCTAACTTGTCCCGCCAGGTTGACTCTCTGAGTGTAGCCCTGGGAACAGAGAACACCACCTCTCATTACTTATAAATGGAATTGTCTCCAGGGCTTACAAGGCCACTTGTTTAAAGACCATTTGACCATTTCCAACAACTTAACTTTGTAATCAAGAAGGTCTCAATACCATGTGACTAATAAGAAATCCTAAAAATAAATTGGCTTCAGAGACACGTGCAAGGTGACAATTGTCATCTAAACCCCTCATTTTAATTCTGATTTCTGGTGTTCATCAAAACAGCCTTACTTTTCCAACTCATTGAATTTGCACAGATATGATACATTTGAATGAATGAAATGTTTCCTAAAAATATTCTTATTTGATCTAGTTCATCTTATGTGGCTTGTGATTCTTTGTAAGATTTTTTCTGAAAGTGGGGAGATTCTATATCTTAAAAAGTTTTACAAACGCTGATACCAAGTGAATCCTGTTGCATCTATTTCTCCCAAATTGTATGTCCTTGCTCGCCCATCAAACCTTCCATTAACTGGACTCATTTAAAATTCTCAAGTTGTCTTTGTGCTCTCATCACACACACCCCCTGCTCCCACTTCCCTCCGAGCTTGGGACTCATGCAAGACAAAACCGGGAGCAATCTGGCAGCTTCATCAGCCAACATGTGCCTCTTCTGTCTTTCATTTTGCTTGATCACGGCAACATCTAATGCAAGAATGGGTGAACTGTTCTGAAGACTGTGTTTTTTGTTTTTTTTTTTCTTTTTTTTTGAGTTGGAGTCTCGCTCTGTCATCCAGACTGGAGTGCAGTGGCCACTCCCGGCCACCGCAGCCTCGACCTGCTGGGCTCCGGCGATCCTTCCGCCTCAGCCTTCCAAGTAGTTGGAACTACAGGCGCGCGCTACCACGCCCGGCTAATTTTTTTGATTTATTGT
>CAUYQG010259256.1:0-39587 GCA_963574415.1 Tarsius wallacei
TTGGCAGTAATGGGAAACTGTCAGGGGAGGGGGGTGGGATAGGCAGTTGAGGGAAACTGCCAGGGGAGGGAGGGGCATACTCATCAACAAGGGTACCTGCATAATCAATGTTTGTATACCTAACCCTGGATGGTACCCCACATCTTTATAATTAAAAAATAATAATAAAGAAAAAATATGGCACATATACACGATGGAGTATTATGCAGTCATAAAGAAGAACAAAATAATGAACTTCACAGCAACCTGGATGGATTTAGAGTCTATAATACTGAGTGATCTTTCACAGAAACAAAGAACTGAGTATCACATGTTCTCACTCATAAGTGGACCTTGAACAAGTATCGTAATACTATAAGAAAAGGATTGGCAGTGGCAGGATACTGTGGGGGGGTAGGGGGTGGGGACGTGGGATTGGCAGTAGTGGGAATCTGCCTGGGGAAGGGGGATACACCTCATCAACAAGGGTAGCTGCATAATGAATATTTGTATTTCTAACCCTGAATTGTACCTCACATCTTAAAAATAAAAAAGTTAAAAGTTAAAAAATAAATAAAACAAGTGTCTTATAAAAATAGTGAGAGGGATTCAAAAGTACAACTGAGGCATACCTGCAGTACTAATTTTGTTACTTCTATGATAGAAACATGGTTTTATGCTTAATACATTGTTTTTGAAGAGGAGTTGATCTCTAATTGGCTGTATGGTCATAGTGAGTTTTATTTGCGTGTCTTCCTTGTTTCTGTGATATTACTTATCTGTAATCTCTAAGAACAATATAGCATTGTCTAGTATTCACTTGAGTGTCTAAATATGTCTGCACATCATAACTTCCACAGATATACGGTTCTTTTTACATAGACAAATCAATTTCCTCCAAAGTAAACCAGAGCTTTCTATGACTTTTTAAGAAATAAAATGATCCAGATTAAGTTACAGATGCTTTAGAACCCTGCGTATACATTTCTTTCCCTACTTCCCTAGAGGTGACCTTTAAAATAAAGTTGGTATGCAAGCATACCTTGGAGATGATGAGTTTGGTTCTACACCAATACAATAGAGTTAATATCACAATAAAATGAGTCACAATTTTTTGTTGTCTGGTGTATGTAAAAGCTATATTTATACTATACTGTAGTCTATCAAATGTGCAATAGCCTTATGTTCAAAAGATATGCATACTTTAATGAAAATACGTTATTGCTAAAACATGCTACTGATCATCTGAGCCTTCAGTGAGTTGCTGTCTCCTTGTTGGTGGAGGGTCTTGTCTTTTCTCTATATTGTGGCTGCTCACTGATCAGGGTGATGGTTGCTGAAGGTTGGGCGGCTGTGGCAGTTTCTAAAATAAGACAATGATGAAGTTTTCTGCATCTACTGACTCTTCCTGACCTAAAAGGTTTCTCTGTAGCAAGTTATGCTGCTTGACAGCATTTGACTATGATACCCATAGTAGAACTTTCAAAAGTGGAGTCAATCTTCTCAAAGCCTCCCATGATTTCATCAAGTTAGTTTATGTCATATTCGAAAACGTTTGTTGTCATTTCAACAATGTGCACGGAACCTTTACTAGAAGTAGATTCCACCTCAAAAACCCACTTTCTTTTACTCATCCCTGAGAAGCAACTTCTTATCTGTTCAAGTAAGATTAGGAGATTGCAGCAATTCAGTCACATTTTCAGCCTCCATTCTAATCCTAGTTCTCTTGTGATTTCCACCATATCCGCAGCTTCTTTCTCCACCGAAGCCTTGAACACCTCAAAGTCACCCATGAGGGTTGCAGTCAATTTCCAAACTCTTGTTAAGGTGAATGCTTTAACCTCCTCCCATGAATCACAACTGTTCTTAATGGCATCTAGAGTTGTGAATCCTTTCCAAAAAGTTTTCAATTTACTTTTCCCAGACCCACCAGAGGAATCACTATCCATGGCAGCTATAGCCTTACAAAATGTATTTCTTAAACAATAAGACTTAAAAGTCTAAATTAATCCTTGATATGACTGCAGAATAAATGCTGTGTTAGCAGACATGAAAACAACATATGTCTTCTTGTGCATCTCCATCAGAGCTGTTGGGTGACTAGGTACATTGTCAATGAGGAGTAACCATAATATTTTGAAAGGAATTTTTGTGAGCAGTAGGTCCCAACCGTGGGCTTAAAGGATTCAGTAAACCATGCTATAAACAAATGTACTGTCATTCAGGCTTTGTTGTTCCACTGACAGAGCATAGGCAGAGTTGATTTAGCGAAATCCTTAAGGGCCCTAGGACTTTCAGAATGGTGAATGAGCATTGGTTTCAACTTAGAGTCACCAGCTGCATCAGCCCCTAACCAGAGAGTCAGTCTGTCCTTTGAAGATTTAAAGCCAGGCACTGACTTCTCTCTAGCTATAAAAGCCCTAGGTAACATGCTTCTTCAAATAGAAGGCTGTTTCACCTACATTGAAAATCTGTTGTTCAGTATAGTCACCCTCATCAATTATCTTAGATATTTTGGGGAACCTGCTGCAGCTTCTCCATCAGCACCAGCTGCTTCACCTTGTACTTTTATGTTATAAAGATGGCTTCCTTATGTAAACCTCATAAACTAACCTCTGCTTGCTTCACACTTTTTCTGCAGCTTGCTCAAAGAATTGAAGAGAGTTAGGTAGGGTCTTGCTCTGGATTAAGCTTTGGCTTAAGGAAATGTAGATGCTGGTTTGGTCTTCTGTCCAGACAACAGACCATTCAAGCTATCTCCATATTAGCAATGAGTCTGTTTTGCTTTCTTTTGATTTTTTTCTATTTTTTTTAAGAGACAGAGTCTGGCTCTGTCAGCCAGGCTGGAGGTGCAGTTGCACAATCACAGCTCACCACAACCTTGAACTCTTGGGCCCAAGCAACCCTCTTTCCTCAGCCTCCCAAGTAGCTGGGTCTATCTACCATGTCTGGCTATTTTTATTTTTTTATGTAGAGATGGGTTCTTGCTACATTGCCCAGGCTGGTCTTTAACTCCTGGCCTGAAGCAATCATCCTACTTCAGTCTCCCAAAGTGCTGGGATTACAGGCATCTGCCACCACATCTGGCCAGCTTTGCTTTTTTATCCTTTGTGTGTTCATTAGAGTAGCTCTAGTAATTTTCTTCAAGAACTTTTCCTTTGCATTCACAACTTGGCTAACTGTTTGGTACAAGAGGCCTAGCTTTCATCCTATCTCAGCTTTTGACACACTTTCCTCACAAAGCTTAATCATTTCTAGCTTTTGATTTTAAGTGAGAGACATGCGACTCTTCCTTTCACTTCAACACTTAGAGAATGTTGTGGGGTTATTAACTAGCCTGATTTCAATTGTGTTGTGTCTCAGGGAGTAGGAAGCCTGAGGAGAGGAAGCAAGAGGGGGAAGGGCTAGCTGGTAGAGAGTGAGAAAACACACCACATTTATGGATTGAGTTCTCTACCGTAGGATGGGCAGTTTGTGACACCCCCAAAACAATTACAATAGTAACATCAAAGCTCCCTAACCACAGATTACTATAACAGATATAATAGTAATAAACTTTGAAATATTGTGAGAATTACCAAAGTGTGACATGGAGACAGGAAGTGAGCGCATGCTCTTGGGAAAATGGCACCGATGGGCTTGATCGACACAGGGCTGCCTCAGATCTTCAATTTGCACAAAGCACAGTATCTGTGAAGTGCAATGAAGTGAAGGACAATAAAATAAGGTGTTCCTAATATCTTTCCCATCCACTTTTATTATTTTTACTATGTATTTTCTCATGAACAATTTTGTACTTTGTACGTACTCTTAAATTACAACAATGGCATCATACTGTACTTCCCCTTCTGCCACTTGCTTTTGTCACTCAACATCATGTCTACAAGATTTGTTCATTTTCTAGATATAGTAAATGAGATGTATTGATGTATTATATTTTATATGCCTTATAGCTTTCTAGATATGAATATTTTATCATTTGTTTACCCATTTCCCCAAAGAGGGAAATTTGGATTACTACCAGTTTTGTTTTTGGTTTTGTATTGTTACAAACAGTGTTGCAATGAAAACTTCTACGCACATTGAATGAACAGTTATCTAGAATGCATATCTACATGTGACACTGATGAGAACACAGAGACTTGGCAAAATGCACAAACTTATTTATTGTAGCACTGTTTACAAAGCTAAAAATTGGATACATTCAAATTATACTATATTATATAGACATATCTTGAATGATCTGCTAATGACAGCAGAACAGATATATAATTTTTAATATATTTGTGCAATGCAACTGAAGAGAATGGTATAGAAACATATGTGCTGATACAGAAAGATGCCCACAATGGATTGCTTAGTGAAAAAAATCAAGTTAAAAATCATATAAAAATCCCACTTTTTATAAAAATAAACAATAAAATTAATTATATATGCATTTATTAGAAAATATTAGAGGATTATTTAAGAGATTCGTGTTAGTGGTTATATATCATATGGGCCTATATTATCTCTGTTTTGCATTCTGACAGTGCTATATGTACATTATTTCAATCTACACTTATAACTAGAATACATATATAACTAAAGTTGCTTTTTATCCTGACAAGGACATATTTTGATTTTTCTGACCACTAATATTCTTTACAAGGGTAACTTTTTCCTCTAATTCCTAACCTGCTTTTTAGCACAAACAATGAGAGTCTATACTGACTTGGATGACTCTAATCGCCTTCTTGCTGTATCCTGAAATTATTCAAACTTAATTTTTTTTTTGAGTTGGGGTCTCACTCTGTTGCAGTGGCATGATCACAGCCTACCACAGCTTCCAACTCCCAGGCTCAAGTGATCCTCCCAACTCAGTCTCCCAAGTAGCTGAGATTACAGGCACAGGTCACCATGCTTGGCTATTTTTTATTTTTTGTAGAGACCAGGTCTTGCTATGTTGCCCAGGCCTGTCTTGAACTCTTGGGTTCAAGTAATCCTCTCGCCTCGGCCTCCCAAAGTGCTGGGATTATAGGTGTGAGCCACCGTGCCTAGCCAAACTTAAAATTAATTACATTCATTAATACTGCGCTTACCAAGAACCATGATGACACTATCATATTGTCTCTCAGACCTGGGTAATTACTGTATTATTATAATTACCTTCTAAATCAATTATTGGATTTTGGGTAAATAAATATAATTGTGAAATTTTAAAGAAGGCATGCAGTGAGAAGGAAGAGTTGTTTATCCTGGAAAAACAGATTTAAATGTCCAAACAAGTTTCCTTGGAATGCCATTTACTTGTAAAAATAACTACTGCCCAGAAATCAGACTCTCATTCTTTAAGAATTATAAAAATTAATCTCTCTTTCATTCCTAACTTGATCAGAATTATGGGTGCTGATTCATGCCCATAAAGCTCGCAAAGAATTATAAATATTCAGTAAGCTGCTATTCACCCGGCACTGTGTGCAAAGAACAACACACACTGTGGTAAGTAATACACACCCGCTCTAAGTCCAAAATCGCACCTTCTAAATCAGAAGGGGATGAGGCTCTTGAGGGCAACCCACTAAGTGCAGCTCCTGAGGCACAGTTCCTCCCATGTGGGAAAACCCATCTTCCCTCAGACCTCCCAACACACAATGGCAGAACAGGCATCTAGCGACGGCTGTCGACCTCCCAGTTCAAATGGGGACAAAGTAAAAAGGTAGAACTGTTTCAGGCAGTTCTGAACTCCAGAGAGCAAACGAGAGTGTCTTGATGAGGGCTCCAGGTCAGGGAATAATCGAGAGTGTCTTGATGAGGGCTCAAGGCCAGGGAATAATCGTCCACTCTCAGCCCCATTCTCTGAAGGCTCCATCCTTTTTGGCTCTGTCCTCTGAGTCCTTCTTCCTTTTTCATGAAAGGTAGCCTGTGCTTGGAGCCTGGTTGTTCTACCAAACTACTTCCTGCTAGGGGTTTAACTGTCTTTTCCTTTTGTATAATTTTCTCTGTCCCTTTCAGAATAAGCTGGCAGTGTTTCTGCTGAAATAGACTTCTCAAGAACTTTGTGGGCCTTCCATGGATTTCACAGGGATTCACACCATAAAAGAAAATCCATATGTTTTTAAGATTATCCCTTTTCTATATCTAAGCCTCTCGCTGAGAGGGCTGAAGGACAGTGCCCTTTAGCCTCCTAGGGGCCCCTCAGGTGTGCATGAAAAGATCAGCGAGGCACACTCTTACTCTCTTGAAAGGGCCCTTTGTGTGACTGATGACTCTGACATTTTTATCTTTCTGAAATTTCAGCAAAAGTCACACACTCAGCTATTTCTCAATGCCACACTTTTGGCAGCCATTTCTGAATTTTAGCATCTTCTGCCATCTGGAGAGGCTGTGAATTTTCAATCATTGAATCCTAGTTCACTTTGTTTAACATTTCTTCCTTCAATTTATCTCCCTCCTGCATTTGATTGTATGTCATAAGAGGAAACCAGGTGGCAACTTCAATACTGTGCTTTAAAATCTCCCTAGCTCTAAATACAGGTTCACTGCTTATAAGTTCCTCTTTCCGTATGACGGCAGAACACACAATTTTCACTAATATTTCTGCCAGTATATCGCAAGGATCCCTTTTCCTCCAATTTCCAATGACACGCTCCTCACTCGTGAGACTGAGCAGCAGTGCTCAAAGTCCAGATTTCTACTGATGGTCTGTTCATGGCAATTCAGGTGGCTGAGGTTTGAGCACATCCCCCAGATTTCGTGTGTTGGAAACTTAATCCCCAAATTCATGTGTGGATTACAGGTGGGGCCTCTGGGAGGTAGGGTTAGATAATGTCATTAGGGCACATGATGGGACTGATGACTTTACAAGAAGAGGAGGAGAGCTGACATGCACACTTGTGTTCTCTCTCCATGTGATGCCCTCTGCCACGGAATGACTCTTGCTATAAGAGGGCACCATGCTCTTGAACTGCCCAGTCCCCAGAACCATAAGCTGAATAAACATCTATTGCGTGTAATTTACCCTGTCTGTGGCATTCTGTGATGGCAACAGAATATGGCCTAAGACACAGGTTTTCTCTATCATATTCCTCAGAAATTTTCCAGCCTTTGCCTACTGTCCAGTTCCACAGGTACTCCCATATTTTAGGTATGTGTTACGGTACCACACCTCTTGGTGCCAAAATCTGTATAACGTCTGAGTAGCTTAAAACAACACAGTTATTTTCTCCCTCTTTTCATTTATCACAAGTCTGGGCATGGCTCAGGCGTATGCTTAGGGCCTCTAAAGCTGCACTACAGGTGCTGGCTTGATTAAGATTATGTTATTCTCATTTAGAGCCTGGGGTTCTTTTTCAGGTTGATTCAGGTCAACTGGATGGGTTCAGTTCCTTGCAGCTGTAGGTCTCAGGCCCTCAGTTTATACAGGATGCTCCTCTCTCTAGGCAGTTTTCAGAAGGACTCTTTGCTTTCTTCTAGGCCAGCAGAAGACCATCTTTTCTAAAGGGCTCACCCGATTTGGTCAAGCCCATCCGGTAAAACTTCTCAATTACTTTAAATCTAGCTGATTAGGGACCTTAGTTACATGTGAAAAGCGCTTTACATGGATTCATCCCTTTGAATCAGGAAAAAAAATCAGTTCCCACTTTCCCAGCATGACTCCTCACCCCCCACAAACACATACCTAATGATAGATAATAAGTTTTTCCTAAATACATTCGTATGGTTGTGTGGTTTTCTCCAGTGGTGCTGAACTTCCTTGGTTTAGCGGCAGAGAACGCTGGCAGCAGAACTAATTCAAGGAAAGGGAGTAAGAAAAGGCCCCTAAAGAAGTCCCAACATGGAGCAGCAGGAGATATTAAGAGGAGGAAGAGAGGTCTCCATCGGCCATTCAATGCAGATTAAAGTCTCAGGTCAGCCAATCACCCTGTTGTGGATCAGAACAGTGAGAAGGCTTTCCAAAGAAATTCTTAAAGGAGCATAACTGTTCCTATGGCACACTTTACCTAACCAAGAAATGATCATCAGACAAGCCCTCCAGGAAAGAGCTTATTGACTGAAATTGCACTTGATCTGGAGACGGGAAGATTCAGGGAGGTACCTGAGTCAGTTCTCTTGCCCCCAGAACTGCCTTCCACTGTGTGGTTTTCAAGCTTGACAACAAGGACAACTTATAATTTCACATTGATCAAGATCCTGTATCTAAAAGAGATGACAATCCAATTGTATTTGCTTCCAACTGTTGCTGTAACAAATTATCATAACTTGTTGGCTTCAAAAACCCACACTATTATCTTACTATTCTGTTAAGTCAAAATTAGAAAAATCAAGGTAGACTAAATCAAGGTGTAAGCAGGGCTGCATTCCTTCTGGAGTCTCTAAGAGAATCCATTTTCTTGTCTTTTGCAGCTTCTAGAAGAAACTTGTGTTACTTGGCTCACGGCTCCTTCCTCCACCTTCAAAAGCCAACAGCATTTTCAAATCTCTCTCCTACTCTGATGTTCCTCCGTCTATCTTATAAGTACAATTGTGATTACATGAGGTCCACCTAGGTTATCCAGGATAATCCTTAGCTTAAGCATATCTGCAAAGTCTCTTTTGTCACGTGAAGTAACATTTACAGGTTTCAGGGATAAAAATGTGACATCTTTGGGGAGACATTATTCTACTTACCATAAACTAACCAGTTCATCTGCCTAAAGACAAGAATGCTCAGTAATATTCTAATGAGTTTACTTGTAACTTATTTTGTTTTATTTTATTTTAAAGATGTGGGGTACAATTCAGGATTAGGTATATAATTGGTCATCATACAAGTAAAGTTTAGGCCTCTCTTTGGTCCCCACTTCACCGGTTTGAGATCAGTCACCCTCATTGATGTTATGTGCCCCCCGTCCTTCCCCTGGCAGTGTTCTGCTGCTGCCAATCCTTTTCTTACAGTGTTATGGTAAATGTTCAGGGTTAACTTATGAGTGAGAATATGCAGTGCTCAGTTCTTTGTTTCTGTGATAGAACACTGAGTATGATAGACTCTAAATCCATCCAAGTTGCTGCGAAGCTCACATGCTTGTCCTTCTTTATGGCTGTATAATATTCCATTGTGTATATATACCACATTTTTTGTATCCAGTCCAGTTTTGATGGGCAGGAGAGTTGGTTCCATATTTTGCTATTGTGAATAGTGCTGCAATAAACATGCATGGGCAGTTATCTTTTTTGTAGAATGATTTGAGTTCCTCCGGGTATATTCCCAAAAGGGAATGATTGCTGGGTCATATGGAAGGTCAATTTCTAGTTCCTTTAGATTGTCACACTGTTTTCCATAGAGGTTGAACTAGTTTGCATTCCTGCTAACAGTGTAGAAGTGTTCTCTTTTCTCCACATCCTTACCAGCATCTGTTGGTTTTTGTTTTATTAATGATGACCATTCTTACTGGGGTTAGGTGGTATCTCAATGTGGTTTGATTTATACTTCTCAGATGATTAATGAGGCTGAGCACTTTTTCATGTGTTTGTTGGCTGCTCAGATGTCTTCTTTTGAGAAGTGTCTATTCACATTTATTGCCCACTTTTTAGTAGGGCTGTTTGTTTTTTTCCTACATTTCAGTTCTTTGTAGATACTTGATGTTAGGTCTTTGTCAGATATACAGTTGGCAAATATTTTTCCCATTCTGTGGGCTGTCTCCCCACTCTCTTGATGGTTTCTTTTTCTTTGCAGAAGCTTTTCAGTTTGATGAGTTCTCACTTGTCTATCTTATCTCTTATGGCATGGGAATGTGGGGTTTTGATCAGGAATTGGTTGCCAGTTCCAATTTCCATAAGGTTGTCTCCTGCATTTTCTAGGAATCTTATAGCTTAAGGTTTTACATTTAGGTCTTTGATCCATTTAGAGTTGATTTTTGTGTCTGGTAATATGTAGGGGTCCTGTTTCAATCTTCTGCATGTGGTCAGCCAGTTTTCCCAGCACTATTTACTGAATAGGTTCTCCTCTCCCCAGTGGAGAGGAGATGAGTTGGTTGAGAAGTTGAGAAATTACTCAAAGATGAGTTGGTTGGGAAATTGGGGTTTTGCTCCTGGAATCTCTGTCCTGTGCCATTGGTCTATATGCCTATTCTTGTACCAATACCAGGCTGTTTTGATTATTGTAGCTTTACAGTAAAGTTTAAGGTCTGGAAGTGTGATACCTCCCACTTTGTTTCATTTGTAGAAGATTGTTTTGGCTATTTGTGGTCGTTAATGTTTCCTTATGAATTTCTGTATTGTCATTTCCAGGTCTGAAAAGAATGCTGCTGGTAATTTAATGGGTATTGCATTGAATCTGTAGATTGCCTTTGGTAGAATGAACATCTTAAAATGTTGATTCTTCCTATTCATGAGCATGGAATCTTCTTCCATTTGTTTGTGTCTTCTTGGATTTCTTTGAGGAGCGTTTTGTAGTTTTCACTGCATAGGTCTTTCACTTCTCTGGTTAGGTAGATGCCAAGGTATTTCATTTTTTTGTGACTATTGTGAATGGGACTGTGATTTTTATTTGGTTCTCTGGCTGTTTGTTGTTGGTGTATAAGAATGTGACTGTCTTTTGCACATTTATTTTGTACCCTGAGACTTTGTCAAAGTCCTTTATCAGTGCAAGGTGGTTTTTGACAGATACTCTTGGATTTTCGAGGTATAAGATTATATTGTCAGCAAAGAGGGATAACTTAACTTCCTCTTTTCCTATTTTGATACCCTGATTTCCTTCTCTTGTCTAATTGCTCTAGCTAGGACTTCCAACACAACTTTGACCAGGACAGGTGAGAGTCAGCAGCCTTGTCAGTTTTCAGGGGAAATGCTTCCAGTCTCTGTCCATTTAGCAATATGCTGGCTGTGGGCTTATTGTAGATGGTGCTTACTATTTTTTTTAACTATTTTTAAGTGGTTCCTTCTATGCCTAGGTGTTCAAGGATTTTTATCAAGAAGTGATGCTGGATGTGCCAAAAGCTTTTTCTGCATCTAATGATATAATCATGTGGTTCTTATTTTTGTATCTGTTGATGTATTTAATTATATTTATGGTCTTGTGGATGTTAAAACAGCCCTACATCACAGGGATGAAGCCTACTTGGTCATGGTGGATGATTTTTAAGATGTGTTATTGGGTCCGATTTGTTAGAATCTTGTTGAAAAATTTTGCATCTATGTTCATCAGGGATATTGACCTGTAGTTCTCTTTGTTGTTGTTGTTGTTGTTGTTGTATCTTTACCTGGTTTAGGTATCAGTGTGACAGTGACTTCGTAAAGTGACTTCGTAAAGTGACTTGGGGAGAGTTCCATCTTTCTTGATTGCCTGGAATACTTTTATTAGGATCAGTATCAGCTCCTCCTTGTATGTTTTGTAGAATTCCACTGGAAAGCCATCTGGTCAAGGCTTTTTTTTTTTTTGGTAGGTAGTTTTCTTATGATAGAGTCAATTTCTTGGGTTGTTGCTTATGAAGTTTGCTTGTAATATATTTCTACAGACTTTTATATTTTCTGAGAAAATCAATAGAGGAATTATCAAATTAAATTTGATTAGCTAACAGAAACTGTCAAGTAACATCATGCTCTTAAGGAGTTGCTTCAAAGCATTCATAAGCATCTAATTTATCCTTGTGATTTTTCTTTACAGTAAGGGAATGGTGTGCATCCTTAAAGACATTTTCTTTTTTTCTTTTTTTTTTCCTGAGTCAGAATCTCACTCTGTTGCCCAGGCTGAAGTGCAGTGGCACACTCACGACCACTGCAGCCTTGACCTGCTGTGCTCAAGCAATCCTTCCACCTCAGTCTTCCAGGTAGCTTGCACTACAGATGTATGCCACCATGCCTTGCTAATTTTTTTTTTTAATTGTAGAGATGAGGTCTCGCCAAGTTGCCCAGGCTGGTCTCAGTCCTGTGGGCTCAGGCAATCCTCTCACCTCAGCCTCCCAAAGTGCTGGGATTTTAGGCATGAGCCACTGAGCCCAGCTGAAGACATTTTCAAGTAAGGAAACTAAAGCATAAAATGGGTTAAGTGGTTTTCCCTAGCTCTCTTAGGGAGAAATACTCAAGAAGTTATGAATAGAACTCAGCTTCCCTAATTCCCATTCAGTAGCCTAAAAGGCCAGGAGAATGGTGACCATGATTCATACTAATTATTTAATGCCTCTTCTCCAAAGTACTGCAAATCCACAAGAGAAATCACAGAGACATTAATATGTCTTTGGTCGTTTTTATACCTTCTGGTTTCAACAAGACTTTAGAGAAGTTTAGAGAACATGCAGCAACCTATTTGGGACATCTGCTCGACCTTGATTTGTTTCTCTTGAATTTGAAATAGGTTTGGAAGCTCTTAAGCAAGCATGACTTGAAATCTTAAGAACATATATTGCTAACCTGACTAGTAGGTAAAACAAAGGGTAGAATAATGGATGTGCTGTCTGAATGCTCTAGCTGCAGGGGCACTGACACAGTAGTGCAGCAAGAGGCTGTGAACTGTGAGGTGAAAAGGGCGGACGAGTTGGACAGAAATTGGGGGGAATCCCAATTCTTCTGCTTATACCAGATGTGTAACCTCAGACAAGCTACCTAACTTCTCAGATTCCTCGTCTTAAAAATAATAACATCTTGCAGAGTTGATGCAAAAATTAAAGATAATATACGCTAAAATGCCATAATATACTTGGCACATAAAAGCATTGGATATTTTTCCTACAAAGAAGAAAACTAAAATGTAGGAACAGACATTCCTACTAAAAATGTCAGTAGTGGATATACTGGTGTGCTCCCCAAATTCTGCTGAGAAGACCCTCTTTACCCAATGTCCACTCCATTCAGGATGGCCTCCAGTGGCTGATCAAAATGTCCTTCACCCCAGATCAGAACTTGCCATAGAATTGGCAGAGGCCTCTGCTGAGACCACTGACAAGCTCTGCTTCTCCCTCTGCCCGGTCCTGCTTCCTGCCTTTCCCTTCCCTTCCAAGGATGTCGATCTCAATGTACTACCTAATAAGACTCCTAGATCCTAGTCAGTCTACCAGGGAACCCTATCCAGTGACAATGTTGCAGGGTGAACTGCTGCTCGGACTTTCATAGGAGCTTTACCACCATCACGCCCTAGAAGAGCTCTGATGCACATAATGCACCTGAGTGTCTTCGGGTTGCTCTGGCAAGCGTTAAAGAGTCAGGATTCTTAAGGCGGCACCTTGCTTCTTCTGTTGTTTAACAAGAAGCCAGAGTGAGTGTGAACACTCTGCCCAGTTCTAGTTCACCCTTCTGAACATCGAGTATTCACCAGTCTTCAGCCTTTACATTAGGAGTGTGAGCTTATCTCACAACTGAGGAAATTGTAATATGTACAGAGAATAATAGCGATAATTATTTATATTGTTGTTCTAAAGGTTTATAACTCAGAAAGAAATACCTCGGAAAAAAAGAGGAAGGATAAATGAAACAAGATTGGTAAAACTTTGAACATTAGTGAAGCTGAGTGATTAGTACACAGAAATTTATAGATTATTCTCCCTACTTCTATAGATGTTTGAAATTTTCCATAACAAAATGGTAAATGTTAATATAATTTATAAAATTACATGTAATACATGTACTTTAAAGATTAATTTTAAGCTAAGCTTAATAATATATTTAAACTCAGTTCTGCTTACTTCAAGCAAATAAGTCTATCAAAATATAGAAAATTCTTATTTTCCAAAGCAGATAAAATAGGGCTTGTCGGGCATCTTGTCAAATAGCTCTCAGTTTTTTTTTTAGTAGCTGAGACTTTACTTAAAAGAAACCCCATAAGACATCTCAAACTAAATTTTTATTTTAAGGGATTTACTTTACATGTTAAAGTACAGCACACAGCTGCTCTGTGCATTATGCAGATTTCTAGATTATGAAGACTTTATATGTAATAGCTAATTATCCTAATTTTAAAAAGCTCAACTTTCCAAAGGTCTTTTTTGATAGCAATGCATGCGAGTTATTAAAACATGTGAATGAAATCTAACAAACCATAACATTCTTCCGCCACAACCCTTCTAAAATACCACAAAGACTTAACAACTGGTGCCACCTGGACTCTAAGTTTTTGTCAAAACAATTCTGTTCTCTATATACGATGATTAAGAATTAAGTCAGAATCACAATAAGAAAAGAAAGTAGTGTCTGACTCAGGTATTCAGTCTGTGTAGAGTAGTATTATTTCCGTCTAACTCTCCAAGGTTTATTTTAAGTTGACTATGGTGAGGAAACCCAGAGGCCCCAAATATACCACATGAACATGTTTCCTGACTTTGTATTCTTCTGTACTTGAAGATATTTCTGAATTTTGAGGTCTCATTCATTTGAGGTGATTTGATCTAGCACTTTGGGGAAATGTTTTTTTCTCAAAGGGATTTTATTATTTCAATAATCACAGAGCTGCTCTAAGGGATTTGTATAGCCAGGTCATTATATATCCAGGTATTCTTCATATAAACAAGGCTTGGTGCAGCTGAAATGAAGAGAAGGGAAAGAAATGATCTGAGGACAAAAACATAAATAATGTGGATCAGAAGTTGATCTAACAGCCCACAAAGTTTGAATTTCCAAAGCATTTTATCTCGCTCTCTCAACTCTTCCCAAATAAGCAAAGAGACAAGTCAATAAAATCTAAATATGCATAAAATGCATGTATATTGAGCCCAGTCCTATAAGAAACATGACAGGTTTTGAGAAGAATTTGGCATAAAATAAAATGATATAGAATGGGGATGAGATAGGTGACAATCAGAGAAACTAGGTTCTAGTATTAGATTGATCACTAACTAGCTCTAGGACCCTGGGTACTTTATCCCTATGGCTCTCAGTTTCTCCATCTATAAGGTGAAGATGCTTTACATTATTATATTCCAAGATTAAGAATCAGAACACAGCTAGGTGGCTCCATCTGTAATCCCAGCACTTTAGGAGGCCAAGGCAAGAGGATTGCCTGAGCCCACAGGTTCGAGACCAGCCTGGGCACAAGACCAGCCCAGGCAACTTGGAGAGACCTTGTATCTACAATAAATCAAAAATTAGTCGGGCATGGTAGCACGTGCCTATAGTTCCGGCTACTTGGAAGGCTGAGGTGGAAGAATCCTCGGAGCCCAGCAGGTCAACACTGGGGTGGCGGTTAAGTGTGCCACGGCACTCCAGCCTGGGCAATGGAGTGAGACTCCAACTCCAAAAAAAACAGAATCAAGAACCATATTTTCAGTATTAATAAGTAACCACAAATATTTTAAGCAACTGGATTAACACAATCTTGAATTGAAATGAAACAAGAATTCAAAAGGAATTTTTCTAGAAGCTGAAAATATGTTACTTATTATATAAGAGTTTAGGTTTCCAAATATGTTTTCAGTCTCCCATACCTATAGCTTTCTGAAATAATATGAGATTAACCTACGCCAGGTCATCTGGTGGGTGTTCTACAATCCTGGCTCTAAAAATTCCTGACAATTCAAATATAACCCATGCAATTTTATATTTCAAATCAAGACTATCTAATGTATAGTTAAGTTAAAATTCAATAGTTACAACCTAGAGTGCCTGTAAACTCAGTTTTGACCACAGTGTATAAAATTTTAAGTGCTTCATTCTAGGTACTCCTGGGCTTATTCAATAGGGAAACTATTTAAGACTAGTGCAATAAATATAAAATTTCATACTGTACTATAATTTTGAACCAACATTAAACCAACAAAATTCAGGTGGTAAACCTAAAATCCTACATAACTACAGATATAATTACTTTTATAAATTATAACTCCTATACTTGTGATAATAATTGCAACTGTAGATTTGCACCAGTCTTGAATTTATACAAAAGATTGTATTTAAATAATAAAAAATATATAGTATGTATTATGTTTTTATTCTTATAGTATGTTTTGAATGTGTTACATCATTTAAGTCATAACATAATTTAGGCATCATTATCTACATTCATTATTATCATCTCCATTTTATGGATATGGAAACTGATCAGATAAAACTTTTTAAAGAAAAAACAGGTTGTCAGAACCGGATGGGGAGAATGGTGCTACCCAAATCAAGGCTACTTGTTAAGATTTGCATAATAGAGGAGTCTCGGTCAGAAAATCATAATAGATACTGCAGATATACATAGACCACAAACAGAGTTTCAGCATCTATTAATTTACTAGTATTGCCTTTTTGTCTCTTAATTTATTGAAGCAATGAATTTACTGAGATCCTGATGTTTACCTTTTCATCCCTGGAACAGATTCTACTAGGTTATGGATATTATCTTTAGATTAAATTGCTGTACTCTCCAATAAAAAAAAAAATCTAGACATGCACTGACGTGTGAGATAATTACATTTCTTTAAATTTTGGTACTGTTTTAATTGTGTTTAGGGATCAGCATAATGCTAGCTTCATAAAATAAAATGTTTATTTTTTTATGACCAAGAATAGTTTAGAATTTATAGCTTCTAGTGATGCTCAGTCACCACAGTCACTCTCCTTTTTCTCTTTATTGTACCTGAAAAATCCCAGCCATGGCTAAATCTAATCTCATGTCTACTTAGAGCAGCTTAACATGGATGTGAGAAGATTACACTTACCCTTCTCTAAAATGACTCTTTCAGACCGTCTTCCTTCTGCAGCACACCATTCTTATATCATCCTCAATCAATAACCATATTTATTATTTCACTGAGAAAATAAAATCAAAAGAAAACCTCCTAACTCTTCTGGCAGTAACTCTGAAAATCTGCTTGCTTCTGGATGTGTAGACTCTGGTTTTGCTCCTATACAATAGCTGGAGAGTCCATGATCCTCCAGTGAGGTCAATACTTCCTCCTATTCAGTGGATCCCAACCTTGCCTTGTCAGGACTTCACTTCTGACATACAATTTTTTTTTCAAATGTCTCTCTTTCATTATCTTTGCACTTGCAGCTTGTAGGAGACATTCTGGTCTGCCATTAAGATTGGTCTTCAAGACAGACACTCAAATCCCCCAAATGCTCCACATGGGGTCTACAGGAGGTTTATAGGAATTGCCTTGACTAAAGTGACACACACAGCACACATCCAGAGATTCCTCAGTGGAGTAATTCAAAGGTCCAACCTTATGGCCCAGGTGAGTCTTCTCTGAAGGGTCATCTCAAATAAGAGATTTATAAGGGATCAGAGGAAATCTCTGTTACAATGACATCATGGTGCAACTTTTCCTTCTGTCCAACCTTATTCCCTTTACTCCATCTTTGTGTTGTTCCTGAGAGCACACCCCAATAAATCACCCACATGTAAATCTTCGTCCTCGCATCTGTTTTCCAGGAAATCCAAGCTATGACAGTTGTTGCCAGGGAATTGAATGTAATCCACAATAGTAAAACTTCTTAGTAAGGAAGCTAAATTAGCCCTAGACTAAAGGTTGCTGTGGAACGGTCTTAGCAAAGCTTAAAAGTCAGTATTATACAGATACCAAAATCAGACAAAGACAATCATAAAAACAACAGACCAATATCTTTCATGAATATATACACAAAAATCCTAAGCAGATATTAGCAAATAAAACCCAGCAATACCAAAAGAGGATAACAAATTACTACCAAGTGAGGTTTATCTTTGGGAATGCAAGGTTGGGTCAACATTTGAAATTAATCAATAAAATTCTTAATCTTAAGAGAAAAAAGGAGAAAAAAATCCTATAATCATGTCAATAGGTGCAGAAAAGGTATCTGACAAAATTTAATCTATATTCATGATTAAAAAGTCACCAATTCAGGAAGAGGGATGCTTGATAAAGGACATCTATGAAAACCTTACAACTAGCAATACAATGATGAAAGACAGTTTTCTTCCTAAAATTGGGAAAATGCAAGAATGCCTACTCTCAAAAGTCTGTTCACTATTGTACTGGAGGTTCTAGCCAGTACAGTGAAGCAAGGACAATAGATAAAAGGCATGCAGAAAAAAGAAAGTAATAAAATGGTTTTGAGTCTCAGAAAACATTGTCATCTACATAGAAAATCCTACAGGACCAACAAAAAAGCTACAGAATTAGTGAGTGTAGAAAGTTTAGGGCAACCCCCTCAGGTCCCCTCTCACTGTGCAAGCTTTTCTGTCTTTTCAATATATCCTGCTCTCTCACACAAAAAAAGAAAGTTTGCAAAATACAAAGTCAATATGCAAAATCAAATATATTCCAATATACCATCAATAAACAATTAGAAATTAATATTAAGATTAAAATTGTTTACAATAACACCCCAAAGAATGACACAGTAGGAAAAATTCAACTCCAACATATTGCTCAAAGAAACTTGGAACTAGAGGACATTGTGTTAAGTGAAATAAGCCAGAGAGAGAAAGGCAAATGCTGTATGTGTTCACTCATATGTCGGAGCTAAAAAAAAAAAGTGGATCTCATGAAGGTAGAGGGTACCTACTTTCATGAGGTGGCTGTCAGAGGCTGGGAAGGGGAATCAGGATGAAGAGAAGTTGGTTGATGTGTAAAAAATACAGACAGATGTAAGGTCTAAAAAATGATAAATGTTTGAGGTGATGGCTATCCCAGTTACTTGCATTTGATCCTTATACATTGGATGTATGTATCAAAATATCACATGTACCCCAGAAATATGTACAATCTTTATATATCAATTTTAGAAAGAAGACCTAAAGTAAGGGAGAGATGCATTATGTTCATGGATCAAAATATTTGTTATTTATAAGATGCCAATTCTTTCCAAATTGACCTATAGATTCAATACAATCACAATCAGTATCCCAGAAGGTATCTTACAGAAATTGATAAGATGATTCCAAGATAGCTATGGGATTGCAAAGAACCTAAAACAGCCAAAGCAATTTGAAAAAGAACAAATTTAGAGAACTAACATTATTTGATTTCAAGTCTTACTATAAAAGTAGAGTGATAAAAACAGTATAGGTTTTGATATAAAAATAGAGATGTACATCAGTAGAATAAAATAGAGCATCCAGAAATAGATCTACCGTATATATGATCATTTGATTTTCTACAGTGGTACCAAGGTAATTCAATAAGGTAATGGAAATATTTTCAACAAATGGCACTAGAACATTTAGATATCCAAATGGAAAATAAATGAACCTTAAGCCTTACTTCACAACATAAAAAAGTAACTTGAAATATATAACAGACCTAAATGTAGGTGCTAAACTATAAAATTTCTAAAATAAAATAAAGAATAAAAATATTTGTAACCATAAGTTGAATAAAGATGCCTTAGAGTATATAAACCACAAACCATAAAAGGAAAGATTAACAATTTGAAAATCACCAAAATGAAAGACCATTTATTCAAAAGACACTGTTAAGAAAATCAAAAGTCAAGTCATAAACTTAGATTCATGTGTGTTTTAAAAAACTGATAAAGTGCTTGTATCTAAAACATATAAAGAATTCTTACAGCTCAATAATAAGACAAAAGAATGGTCAAAAGATTTAAACATTTTATCAGCGAATATATATGAGCACAAAAAGACGTTTATCACCACTGATCACGAGGGAAATGCAAATGATGTACCTTTTAGAACGGCAAAAAATTGGAAGCTTGACAGCACTAAGTAATAGAAAGGACGTGAAGCAACTTGAACTCTCATATGTTCGTGAAGAAAATGCAAAATGGTGTAGCCATTTTGGAAAGCAATTTAGCAGCTTCTTATAAACACTTGCCCATAAGACTAAGCAATCCCACATTCAGGTATCATTCCAAGAGAAATAAAAATACTTGTCCAAAGAGTTATATTTGAATGTTTAAAGTAACTTTTTTCTACTCATATGTCTTCTTTTGAGAAGTATCTATTCATATCTTTTGCCCATTTTTTAATAGGGCTGTTTGTTTTTTTTCTTTTTGGCATGTTTGAGTTCCTTTAGATGGTAGGCCTTTGTCAGATATACAGTTGGCAAATATTTTTTCCCATTCTGTGGGCTGTCTCCCCGCTCTCATGATGGTTTCTTTTGCTTCGCAGAAGCTTTTCAGTTTGGTGAGGGCCCACTTGTCTATCTTATCTCTTATGGCATGGGCACTTGGAATTGGTTGCCAGTTCCAATTTCCATAAGGGTGTCTCCTGTGTTTTCTAAGGTTCTTATAGCTTGAGGTTTTAAATTTACAGATACATGAAAAAATGCGCAGCATCACTAATCAGCAAAGAAGTGCAAATTAAAACCACACTGAGATACTACCTAACTCCAGTTAGAATGGCCATCATCAATAACTCAAAAAATAACAGATGCTGGAGAGGATGCGGGGAAAAGGGAACTCTTCTGCACTGTTGGTGGAAACGTAAACTAGTACAATCTCTGTAGAAAACAGTGTGGTGATTTCTAAAAGATCTAAAAATCAACCTTCCATACGACCCTGCAATCCTCCTACTAGGAATATACCCGGAAGAACTCGAATCACTCTATGAAAAAGAGATCTGCATACACATGTTTATTGCATCATTATTCACAATAGCAGAAACATGAAACCAACTGGGCTGCCCATCGAAAGTGGACTGGATTTTTAAAATGTGGTACATATACACGATGGAATATTATGCAGTCATAAAGAAGGACAAAATTATGAACTTCATAGCAACTTGGATAGATTTAGAGTCTATAATACTCATCGATCTATCACAGAAACAAAGAACTGAGTACCACATGTTCTCACTCACAAGTTAACCCTGAACAATTATCATAATACTATAAGCAAGGGACAAGCAGTAGTGGGAAACTATTGGAGGAGAGGGGGGAAACTTCATCAATAAGTGTACCTGATCTCAAACCTGGTGAAGTGGGAACCAAAGTGAGGTCCAAACTTTACCTGTACAATGACCATTTGTATACCTAACCTTGAATTGTACCCATCTTTAAATTTTTTTTTAAAAAAGTAAGAAATCAAGGAAGATCTAATAAAATGGATTAGAAGAGTCAAAAAAAGTTAAAAAAAATTTTTTTAAACAAAAAACAAACTTTTTTCATAATAGCCAAAAACAACCCAAATGTCCATCAACTGATCAATCTAAAAACAAATTGTGCAATATCCATAAAAAGTAATGCTACTCAGCAATAAAAAAAACAATCAATATGTGGATGAATCTGAAAAGCATCACACTAAGTGAATGAATCCAAGACACAAAAGAATGCATACTATTTGACTCTATTAATATGTAAGTCTAAGCCGGGCTCGGTGGCTCAGCCTGTAATCCCGCGCCTTTGGGAGGCTGAGGTGAGTGGATTGCCTGAGCCCGTGGGTTCGAGACCCGCCTGGGGAAGCAAGACTTCATCTCTACAATAAATCAAAAAATTAGCCGGGTATGGTAGCGCGCGCCTGTAATTCCGGCTACTTGGAAGGCTGAGGTGGAAGGATCGCCGGAGCCCAGCAGGTCGAGGCTGCGGTGGCCGGGAGCGGCCACTGCACTCCAGTCTGGGCGACAGAGTGAGACTCCAACTCAAAAAAAAATAATAATAATAATTTTGTTCTATGTAACACATGAAAATAGAGAGGAGGTTTTAGCTTATGATTTTTTTCAAAATTTTTATTTCTGAAAAATAATTGATGCATTGTGGCAACATTTAGTTTTCTATTCTCTCTCTCCTGTACCTCTACTTCTTTTTTTTCTTAATTACTCTCTTGGCTTACTTGTCAGTTCTTACTGTTTTTATTTTGATTTTATTTATTCTCAGACTTTTTGAGCCATTACCTGTCTCAGCTTTTAGTTTATTACATGCATTTATGTAAATCTAAAGGATATTGTTATGGAGGAAAGAAAAACATCTGAGGAAGAAAAAAATAGATAATAAGAGAAAAAAGATAATGCTAAAATGCAGGTTCTTGAAGATGCAAAATTGAATTCAGATGGTATACACATACACACACACACACACACACACACACACACACAGACCCCAAGAGGATATTGTGTACATTTGGAGTTCAGAGAAGGTATCCACAAATATCTAATATTAAGATCAGTAATCCAAGGTTAAAGTAAAAAAACTGATTGCCAAGGGAAAATAAAAACACTTTCTGTGTGTCAGACAGAGGTATTAAAAAGGCAAAAAAAGAGTAATATAATCAGATCTATAGGAACTTAGAATGTTTGAAAAACTCAAACACTGATTGCATAGGAGTAAGAATAAGTAGAAATAGAGCATAGGAGTGAGGGAGAGTGTAGAGTTCTATGCTAAGGCCAAATATTTAGGCATGACTTTTGTATGCCATGATACGATTTTACAATTTTAACCTAAAAGCAAAAGCAAAAATGTTTTATGCAAGGAAATAAGAGATTAACCTCACAAGTTAAAAGGATTATCTGGATGCTTTTGTGGAGAATCATCTGCAAGTAGGCAAGAGTGAGTATCTGCAGATCAACTAGATAGCTATTGCAAGAAACAAAACAAGACGTGCCAGAGACATAGAAATACAATTGTTAAGGTATTCTGGAGAGGAGAGTTATCAACTGTGTATATCCCAGTTGCTTGTGCTCAGTCCTTCCTTCTGAAAAGTTGACCCCAGCTAACTTACAGAGTTTGGTTTTACTTTCTGTCCTTTGTTTGTAGAGACTGATTTTTCTAAGACAGTGTGTTTGTTCGCTACCTCTTCCTGCCTCCAGAGACTCCTTACAAAATTCTTCTCATAGGGTTCTGTGGTGCTTACTTCTGTGAAGGCAGAAGAAAATTAGGCTTTTGTTTCCTTTGTTGCTCTCTCTCAGTCAGTCTTTATGAAAGTAGTATTCTAGAATGCAAAGTTTCGCTTTGAATTGCCAGGGAAATTTTGAAATGGAATTAATGCACAGAAAGTACTAAGGTAAAAATCTAGTTAACTTTGACTTTGCACAGCACTGGAGAAAACCTCCTAGACTCAAGCTTTAGGATAATGTGGGTCATGTGGGAGGTATTTTCTATAGGGAACTGACTCACCTGACTGGCACACTCATTTGCATGAAGTCTTCCTGCTTCCTATCTTTCAGTTTTATAGCGCCTTCAAAACTAACACCTCCTGTGAACTTTCCACAATCCTTTTGAAACCAGCCCAACTTCCCCATAGAACTAATAGTCACAGTTTGTTTGAACTGTGGCCTTCCTGGCCTTAAAGTTTGAAACTTACATTTGTCTTAGATGAATACTTGTCTCAGAAAACTGACTCTCAGGCCTACAGTATCAAGGAACTGAAACTCATCAGATTACCACATCCAGACAATGACAAGCCAAACTCCTGTTTGCCAACTTCTTTTCCTTACTCCTTTCTAATTCCTGTTTACAAATGTCACTTCCTTACTTTTGCCCAGTTCCTGTTTACCAACTCTTCTTCTTTTTCCCTCATAGTTCTTGTTTTGCACATTCCTGCCCTACTACACAAATTCCTCCATCAGGGAGGTGGATTTGAGATAATCTCCTGTTCTTCTTGTCTGATATCACCCAAATAAAATGCCTTCTTCCTGGGAATGCTCATTGTCTCAGTGATTGACTATGTGGCCTGCAACAGAAACTCAACAGAACCCTTAGAGATATTGTAATCATCACACATCACACTTAAGTATGTATAATTAATTACTGGCACATCTGAAACTCACTCCTATACTAGAATTAACTGTAACAGTAACACTTTCCTAAAGACTTCAATCAGATGACTTCAGTCCATGCGTTAGCAAGCAAAACTCCATTTCTAGATTATTCTCTTTACTGTTAAGAAGGCATGGCCTTTTATTTCTCCTATTACAAATCCTATTCAGAAACATGAAACTAAAAATCAGCAGATCCCCTTAGAGAAAATGCACATATTATCCGTCTTTTAAATTTGTTTGTAGCCATTTAGAGTCATGGAGAATTAGGTTATTTTCTGCTACTTGAGGGTCTAATGATGTCAATTAATTTAAAGCATTTGATGGCTGTTTGTGTGTTGATGTCTATCACATTACATATTTTTAATTCAAAGCCTTCTTAGAAATAAAAAGCACTAACACATATTAATTTGAATGAGTTATTGCTAATCCTGGGTACTAAATCAAATACTGTAAACACTAAAATGTTTTCATTGAACAGAAGGTCCTGTTAAACCAACTCAGTCTTATTTCAGCAGTATGGTGAGATCAATGCCAGCCTCAAGTGGACTGGGAGTTAATGAGATATGGGGAAGTACAAACAGTATTGTAGTCATCACACATCACACATGGCCATGAAAAGGAAGAAAGAGTTTGAATGGCTGTTGGATGGTAAAACTTCAATTTTAGAAGAATTTTTAATTTTAAGAGATGATTCATTAGCTTATATATAAATGAAGAGAATAAGAATAAAATGCAAAAGCAAAGAAAGTGGCATAGAAACATGGGGTAATCAAGACTAGAGAAACTGGGGAAAGAGAACAGCAGGAAGGATGGGATGTAGAGCACAAATGGAAAGATTGCCTTGATAAGAGGAGGAACACAACCTTGACTAAAACATAGAAGATTGAAGATGATGAGTACTGCAGAGGTAGATTTGGGTGTGTGCCAGGAACTGAAAAAAATTTTTGCGTTGTGTCTTTTATCTTCTTAATAAAATATGAAGAAATGCCAAATGTTCAAAATTGATAAAATTTGAAAAAGTCATTGCGGATATACTCAAGAAAACTGAACAGGAAAATGTGAAAGAATACTAACGGACTGTGGAGGTTGGTGATCATGAACTATCGAGTTCAGCAATCTGTTAGGCTGTGAGAGATTCTACAGCAGGCTGCATTTGCCATATGCAACATGGAGAGGAGAAAAATGTATTAACAGTTAATTCTAGTGTAGGAGTGAGTTTCAGTTGTGCCAATAATTAATTATACATACTGTTCCAACACATTTTAGTATGCTCTAACACATTTATATAACATAATGCTGTATATGGAATTTTAAAATACAGTAAAATATATGTCTACTTGATCAAACCTCTGAAAATTATCACTTATATCATCGCTTTATGAGTCTAGAAAGTGAACACTTTGTGATTTCTCAGCATATACTTTGAATACTTTTATTATAGGATACATCCTAACATACTAAAATGACTATTTTTTTTAAAAAATTTGCTTCATCTCCTATTAGTGCCCTTCTTTTTTTTTTTTTTTGGAGTTGGAGTCTCACTCTGTCACCCAGAATGGAGTACAGTGGCCTCTCCCGGCCACTGCAACCTCGACCTGCTGGGCTCCGGCAATCCTTCCGCCTCAGCCTTCAGAGTAGCTGGAACTACAGGCGCGCGCTACCACGCCCGGCTAGTTTTTTGATTTATTGTGGAGATGAGGTCTCGCCAAGTTGCCCAGGCGGGTCTCGAACCCGCGGGCTCAGGCAATCCACTCACCTCAGCCTCCCAAAGCACGAGATTACAGGCTGAGATACCGAGCCTGGCTTAGTGCATGTCTTAAAGTCAGGAACTTCTTCTTCCATTTCTGTATTCTGTACTTAGCGCTAGGCCTAAGTTTTGAAAGAATGCTTGTTCAACAGAAGTGAATGAGTCTGTGTTCTATGATGTAAATAACTAAATTAGAAATTCTTAAACAATTATATCATGGCTTCCATATATTAAAATCTACTTATTGCCAACTATTTCACAATAATTTTATGTAGTGGTTTAATATGAAGTTGCAATTCACATGTACATATATTCTGTAAATAAAAATTTCATCCTCTTCTGTTACAATTTTTATACTTGAACATAAGTATTAGCTATTATGAACCATGTAGCAAATGCTACCATTTTATATTCTCACCCACAATGCAAAATTATTATAATAAAACCTAAAAGAGTGTATATATAAATGATTTGATTTATATAAATTATTTTAGCCTGGTTATTAAGATGCAAAATAATTTGTCCTAATTAAGAAATATACATTTCTATATAGGGTAAAAACTATATGTATTTCTAGCAAAACAAGTAAGATACCAGTTCTACCTGCTTTATATAACTAAGTGCAAATAATGTTGATTGAGTCACAATTACCTAAAATTAGGATAGAAACTCCCTGTATTTTTAAATATTAGTGCCCATGAGTGTTCTTTTTTTTTTTTTTCTTTTTGCTTTCATTTTTGTTTTGTATATGAAAGAATTGTGACTGGGGGATATTGATAAAAAGGTATATTTGTTGTAAGGCAGAAGAAATAAGGAAATAAACAGTCTAATATATAGGGGAATTTTAATTGTATATATAAATTATATATATTAATTACATAATTATGTATATATATATATATGAATCTTCCTCAAACCCCCAAATGTGCTTATTTTCTTCCTGCTTCTGCTTATCATCTTTTAACTAAAAATATTATTTTAAAAGCAGTCCATTTTCTTTCTATATTTTGAGGCTAATAACCTTTCTTATATATTCTACCTGCTCTGGGGAGTCTACCTAAATAGAAAAACATAAATTGACTGTTGGTCTATGAGGATCATTTCTCAGATAAAATAATTTTAGACAGTGGGAAATAGAAGTTATGTGTCCCTTCCCCGGAGCTGACTTCACAGCTTTAACATTAACAGAAGGAAGGAAACTGCAGCTGCCACCCTCAGGCTTACTGTCACTGTTTCTTAATGTCATGATCCGGAAGTTCAGAAGGGTCATCTGAGAATGGTTCTTGGGCTAATCCTAAGAAATGACCAGAGGATGGATCCAAATTGATGCTGTGGTTGATAAGATATATCCTCTTTGCCAGAAGATTTGAGGACCATTTGGGGAAGTTAGAAGAGAATATTTTTTTAAGAATGTTCATCACAAGTAATTTTAGTAACTGAAACATGCAAGGGTATTTGTGGTAAATTATAGCTGTTTAATCATGCTTTCTGAGTGTAAACAAATATGTCCATCCTAAAAATGGTAGAACTGTGTATTTAAATGTTTTCAAAAAGTATATTATGGTCTGCAATATTATCACTTGCATATTTTCTTATAAATTGCCATTATTAAGCATTTGGTATCTTATCTTGTATCTGTTCTCAGTCTACATTATTACCTATAATACTACAAGATTAATATTCTCAGAGAAGACTTATTTCAATTTATTTTATAGCTAACTTTTTTTTTAATTCATAAGAATAGCAAATATTTATTAGAGGAATTATCACTATTTCCTGCAAATCAATTTCATGACTCCAGATTTTTAATATCAGAGGTGATTAAAGTCATTCTAATGACTAAAAACAATCTAACAATATGATCAATTTTTGAAATTTACATTGAATGGGGAAAAAAATCAAAAAAGGAAATTCAAAATATTTGATGTTGTATAAAACTTCTGGATATATTAAAAACTTAATTGTGAGGTAGTTTGTAAACTCTAATTTTTCACATGAAAACTGCAAAAGATGTTGCTGTTGATTGTGATTATAAAATGGTAGAGTAAGAAAAATAATCCTGGACAAAATTTTAAAGATTAGATGATCTGTATTGGTTTTGTCAAAATGCTTACTATAACCTAATTGGCATTAAAAAAGAATAATAGGGGGAATAATATTCCAAGAATAATGTATAACTTGGAATTTGTGTGTGTGTGTGTGTGTGTGTGTGTGTGTGTATGATTTTGCTCAAAGATTTTAACATAGTTTGGAAAGAAAATGTCTCTCTTAAAGAAGTCCCATACATGGTTTCTTCTCAGAAAGTCACATCCTAAAATAACTCTCCATGAACCATGTTTTAGTAAACCAAAAGAATAATTTATGAAAGTATGAAATATGATTTTCTAAAATTTTATGAAAGCTGGATATTTGCTGAAATAACAACTACTCATTGAAAACAGTTGATTATCAGACAGGCGTGGTAGCACGCGCCTGTAGTTCCAGCTACATGGAAGGCTGGGACAGAAGGATCGCCACAGCCAAGCAGGTCGAAGCTGGAGTGGCCGTGAGTGTGCCTAGGCACTCCAGCCTGGGCGACAGAGTGAGATTCCAACTCAAAACAACAACAACAACAACAACAAAAATTGATTAAAAGAGAAAAAAGCATAATGTAAAATAAGTATCAAATGTAACGGTGTTAAAAAGCAAGAGAAAATAAAACAATTAACATTTGAAGTACTTATGTATTAAAATTAATGTTGTAAATCTTACATGTTAATTTCAATACTCATTAGAATGCTTCAAATGTTATTTATCTTTTTCAGAAGAACGAGCAGAGGAAATATTGTTGTTAAATTTGTCCATTGTAACATAACTTAAGTATGTGAAAGAGGTAAGATTTCAATTCTCAAATGTTAAAATTGCAAGTTAATTCTAACACACATTTTTTTCTTGGCTCTAAATGGAAATTTTTCTAATCAAATAATTTATAAATGACATTTTCAAATAATTAAATTGTTATATAAGTTTTTTATAAAACATACAGAAATACAATAAACTAATAATTTCATCTTTCTGGTTTAGTGTATCTTTTATAAACTTTTCTTCTCTGCCTTGTGATATGTGCATAGGTACGGACAAATGAACCTGTCTTGTGCATGTGCAAGTGTATAAAATAAACACATTTATATAGTAGAAGATACATGCTATCTGTTCTTTCTCTTATTGTGATGTCATCAAATTGTGTATAAAGAATAATAGAATTAATTTATGGACGTTTATTTTGGATTTTTTATAAAGAAAACAGTTCTTAACTTTGAACTTCTATCAGTTGAGTTTTGTGAAAATGAAGCATAATAATGTGTGTCATATAAATAAAATTATTTCTCTACTTGCAATTATTTTTCTCTTCATTCTTCAGTATATTGTCTATTGTAAATTATAATATTTTATCCATTTCACCTGTCATATAATAAATCATTTATCAGATCCTCATAAACAGATCATTTAAACTAAGAATTTTTTTTCATATCAACATGATCTCTTTTTTGGTCACTATTTTTTAAAAATTTCTCTTGCTCTTTTGACTGGATTAGAATTTTATTTAATTTTTTAATTTTTTTATTTTTTTGAGTTGGAGTCTCACTCCGTCGCCCAGACTGGAGTGCAGTGGCCGCTCCCGGCCACTGCAGCCTTGACCTGCTGGGCTCCGGCTATCCTTCCGCCTCAGGCTTCCAAGTAGCCGGAACTACAGGTGAGCGCTACCATGCCTGGCTAATTGTATTGTAGAGACGAGGTCTCTCCAAGTTGCCCGGGTGGGTCTCGAATTTGTTTTTTCACAAATCCAGCCTGCCCGCAGACTGAATTAGAATTAATACTTTATATAATAGCTACTCGATTTGTGAAAAAAACAAATTAATATTAACCTCCTTTTCCTTATTCTGATGAAAACAAGGGCATATACATCGAAAGAAAAATTATCTCTGCTTAGAAGGAACATTGATGGGAAATAAAAGAATTCTGTATTGAGTATTTATGTTTTACAGTAAGCATTTAAAATTGCCTGTGAAGCTTTTCTGTGTAGGTTTGTGCCTATGCAAATTGTCTTGCATATACCTTTCAAGTATAAATAGACAAAACTGTGTAAATTATACCCTCTGTAATCTCCATACAGTAAAACTAGACTGGGCAGAATATTATTTAATGTTTTATAATTTATATAATAATAAACTGATTCATAGCTTCCCATTTGGCCTTGACAAGTAATATGGTCATATTTAACACTTCTAAATTCTTTCTTTTTAATTCACATGGTAATCTGACATCACCTTCAGTTTCTAATTTTCCTTTTAGTTTGCTAACACTTTCAGAATGACTAGTATATAAAAGTCTTATTCATACCTTTCCTCTGTTATTTCCAAAACTTATCTGCATCTCTATTTACTTACCAAAGAAAATCTGTCCTACATATAATAGCAGCACAGTTAATGAAATAATTGGTTTAAAATGTTCTAATCTGGTGTTATACATTGTAAAGACTTTTACAGGCATTATAGCTTTTAGAATATCATTTTGAATGTCACTTTTGAAGTGTACTGTTATTTAAAGAAATCGCATGACAAATTCAATGCATTTGGTATTTCTCCTTGACATTAGTGCTGTGCATACATTTTCTCTCATATTTTTTGATATTGAAAAATATTTTCTTTCTTCGTATGTGGAGTGGTGCTATAATACTGTGAAAAGAATCCAAGTTTTGAAGCACTAGGATGTTCATGTCTTGTAGCCTCAATTTCCCTCATCTCCAAGTAAAGTTTCTAACTACGTGATCACTGGAACATTAAATGTGTTCATGTGAACTGGTTCTATACAGCATGTTTTGCTTAATTTAATCTTACTATATGTGATATTTCATTTCTCTCCATATTTGTTCCATAAGGGGGAAAAAAGTAAATTACATTATCCCCATGTGTTAAATTGACAACTTGAACAATTTTGCAATTAGAAAAATTTTGGCATAAAATTTTAAGAACTTGTTACAGGAAAAAGAAGACAGACTGAAGTCGAGTGTTAACTCTGCCAGCTAGTGGTTGTATGTCCTCTAGCAGGTCACTTATTCTTCTGAATTTCAGTTTAGCAAGTGTATAAAATAGGCTTTGTTAGAACACTTGTAACTCATTTGGGTGGAGTAAAGTTTGCATGCTGAGATAGCTAAAGTTTTTGGTGTGCAAACAGGCACAAAAATATACATAAAATAATTATTATTTACTCCTCTAAATTTTTAGGAAACTTGAAATGGGCCAATGAAGTACCATACTACTTTATTCTCAATATATTTGTGTAGACAACTGTTTTCTTTATTTTTCATAATTAAATGCTGTCAAAACTTAGTAGGTATTTAAAAACACTTTTCATTTATTAACAGGGCTGATTAAGTCAATACATACCTGTACAGTGGCTAAATGATGTATTTGAAGCAATCTAGCCAGGAACAAAACATAGTATTTTATCACAGACATTGTTTTGAATAGTTGGGGCATGGTGATAATAAAATGTATACTTACCTTAATTCTATTTTAATATAATAAATTCTCTCCAGAGGATGTACTCCCTCCCTTACTTCATTCTTCTTTTGACACACTGTTGACTGAACTGGCTGCTTTTGTCTGTTATCCAGTCAAAGTTGGTCATTTCTCATGTGTCATTTTCATATTCCCATTGGCTAATGCCAATGCTGTCTTGGGGTCAAATATTGTTAATATTGTTAATATTAAGAGAAACTAAACACGATATCAGTTATTAAAAGAATGATTAGGATATTGAGAATTCAATTTGGTTCCAAAAATCTTATGAGATGCTATATTTCTGATTCAATTGCGTATATGTAATATAAGAAATATATATATTTAAGTCATAAGTAAGAATCACAGAATTAAAAGAATCATATCAAAGACTGATTTTTCAAACACAAAGAGTAATCCTCACTATGATTCAACTCTTACCAACATCCAGACTATTAAATATACTTTAAAGGAGGATCTTTAGGCGGAAGATAAAAATGACTTTGATATGCTAGCACAGACCTTTTTTTTCTTTTAGCTACTTTAAAGCTACTCTTTTTCATTTCTTCTTCAGAATTCTTAAAAGAATAACTTTGTATCTCTTTGTTCCCTTTCGAACTTCCCATTTGCCATTCAACCCACTGCAATCTGGCTTCTGCTCCCTGGCTTCTGTTCAGCTAAAAGTGCTATCATTATGAAGGTTATTAAGAAGTGCCTAATTCTTAAGTCTAATTGGCTTTACTTCATGTGATATTACTGAAACGCTATTCCATTTATTTTTATTTCCTCATTTTTATTTTTAGTTTCTTTTTATGAGCACACTTATCTTTTCCCACATTCTGTCTATTGATGTTTTACAGAATTCCTTTGACCCACTGCTTTTGACACTTCACAAGTTCACCCACTCTCCTGGTATCTATGATTTTGCAAATATTAATTCCCAAATCTGTTGGTTCAAGGTCAAAACATGAGGTACAGATTTCTTTTTTAACCACGATCAGAACTTCGGGACAAAACTTGATGTTAAGATAACCATGAGTTTACTTTCTTTCACATCTCTACCCAGATACCTTACTAGTATATTAAATTGAACATAACCTAAAACAGAATCAATTGTGTCTATGCTTAAGCAATACTGTATTTTCTGATTTTGTGCTCTTACCATCTATTTTTCAATACTAGAAAGTTTGGTTTTATGTTTAATCATCTTTAATGTATACTTAATGAATAATCCATTCCTAAAGTATCTTAATTTTTATATCTATTTTAGCTACTCAAGGTCAAGTCTTTCTTATTTATTATTAGATATAACTACTGTAGAAGTCTTCTAAGTGATTCACCTATTTTTGGTCTTATCTCACAACTGCCATTCTCCTGTGAGTCAATACAAAATTCTCTAATGCAAATATGATTGTTTCTTTCCATGTGTTAAGGCACATTTAAAGGATGTTTAATAATATAATCACATCTTTGTGCAGTACCATACCCATATTCTCCTGCTATACATATTGCGGAAAATATGTATTGTAAGATGTCTGTTCCACTAACAAGTTAAAAAACAAACAAAATTTGAATCCAAGTAGCTTTATTGAGCCCAGCTGATTAATCTTGAAACTATGATCAGACAGCAATCAGGCTGCTTTTACCACTTCAAAATATCATTATTACAAACAGATCGTTGCTATATGATATTCCCCCTCATCTGTTAATATTACCAATGAGTCTTACTGCTAGAGTTTCAACATGAGTTTATTAGACCAAAAATGTTTCTCTTTCCCCACTGTTATCTTAAACCATGATGTTTGATCCCACCAAAATTTTGTGTTGTCTGTACTCTTAGGTTGTCTTGTTTAGGAATAATTCTACCCTAAGACTTGTTCATTCAAGAAAAAGCCATCTTGTACAACAATGAAGACCTGAGGAAGCAATCCACAGCCCATTTGATAGTGATTATTTCCACCTCAAGGGAACTTTGATATCCTAAGTCTTCTTTTGGGGCTGCCCAATCAATTTTAAATATTCCGCAACACTAAGCTTCACAAAGCAAGGTGTCAAAACCTTGATTCATTCTTTCCCAAAGGAAACATATTAACAATATTCCATATCCAATACATTTTTTCTTATTTAATATTACTTATTTTTTCACATCAACGAAAAAATGACTATACAAATATTCATAATATTTCTATGAAATTTTTAAGTTATATTCATGTCAACTCTCTATAGGAATACACATTTTTCATATGTTTAAAACCATGATTTAGCATTTTTAATGGCAAAATAACATTTTAATTTAATATTATGTATTTATTATAATCAGGTCCTCAAGTTCCTTCCCACAGGAATCTGTGTGATATTCATAAGATACTATGGACGTCTCAAATAATGGACATTGTTAGCTTTCACTTTTAAGCTATTTACTTCTCTCCTAATCTGGTCTTTATGATAATTTATTATTGAGACTTCTGATGTTTAAAAGAGACAACTGTTACTGTTAAATGCCACAGAAGGGATTTCTCTGGTTGGTCACCTTAAAGAAGTTAAGTGGCTATCAAGATCTCTTTTTTGATTTGCCTTATTCCTGACTTATTTAAGGCTTTCCACTATGTTCTATACTAATATAAGAAAAACTAATTCTATTTCCTTCTAAACAGAAACTTATTATATGCAAAATTGATATTCTTTTCACCTCTGAGATATTTTTCTCATATTAATTCCTTGTGTTCAAACACTAGTGTTTCTGAGAATGAGCACTTTTCTCTCATGCAAAGTAATCCCCAAGACCACGTCTGTTAGGCCAATCAGAAGTGTTCAAAACATCTAAATGCTATCTTATATTAACTTAAAATCACTCCTTATTATTATTGGAACTTTGTGGGGAGGGAGAAATTGCGACTTGTATGATGTCATGAGGCCAGTTACCTAAACATGTCAGAAAATGTATTGACCAATACGCACTGCGAAACCCTTTAACTGGATACATTAAAGTCATCAATTAATCATACTTAAACCAGATTATAAAAGAACCAAAAGTAAAGAAAGAATTCCTCTCATATCATGGTAATGATTTAGGAGTTTTTACATAGGTTTATGATGTCCATGGTTCACTTGAATATATATAAGTTTTTTCTTTGTTTGAGTTGCATATTTTTCCTTAGCTTTTACAAATGCTGCAAGGCCTCTTTGATCCAGAAATATATTTAATAATAAAGCTGCCCAGACACAGGATTCAGCAGTACTTACATTTCTGGTTATAAGGTGTCAGTAGTCATGTGAAGAGAGAGAGCTTACCTATGCCAGAGGGATTGCAGCAATATTTTAACTTTTGTTTTTGTTGGTTGGTCTATTGGTTGATGTCCTGGTTCTTGTATGCAGTGGTAAATGATTAAAGACAAAATAATTTAGATGTTTTTCAGTTTTAAAAAGTTGCTAAAGGCAAACTTTCTCATTTAATACTACCTAGCAATTCTTAACTGATTTTTTAAAATTTTAAAACAGTAAGAACATGACTTTGATTGACCTTTCTGATGAGGACATTATTAAAAATTCCTCTCACTGATGTTCTTTTATTTTTTCCTCTCCGTCTACCTTCCATTGACCTTTATTGAATAATTCTGAATTAGATTTAAATTTCCTTTGGTCTTTGTGATATTTACTACTGAAATATCATTTGCTTATGGATCATTTTTAAGATTTTACTTTATGCACATATCATTATTATAAATGAGGCACAGACACTTCATAAAGTATTTCTGCTCTAATCTTTTTATTTTCTCTGCCAAAGTTTTACCTCCACAGATATACTGTAATTCTGAAATACAAAGCTTTTTCTTTTAAACAATGAATATCTTATCTTATTGTGTTTAGTATGACAAATACTGATTCTCTAATTATTTTAATGGGTTACTCTAAGATAAGCTAGTGCTAATAAGATAAAAAAAGCAACTTAATAAGCAGAAGCTTACAATTCAGTGTTTCAAAATAACATTATTTTTAGGTGCAATGCAATTTAACGATATCTGAATACCTAGTGTTTGCAAGATGCTGTGCTATGATGACAGGAGAAATAGAAAAAAAATGTGGCTACACAACTTTGCAAATCTGCACTATTTCTACCCTTAAAAGTTCAGAGGCTAGTACCAGTGTACTAGTTAAGGTATTTGGTCTTGGGTGCTATGACATCACATGTATGAGGGAGAATACAAAAGAAAACAAAATTATCTCTTTTTGGAGGGTGGGACCCTTGTAGTAGAGGCTTCCCCTGCTAGATAAGTGTTCTAGGAACCCATTGACATTAGTGTACCAGCTGGTGTTGTGAGAGGCTGTGTTTGGCTTCCGTGACTTTATTTATTTATTTACTTACTACTTATTTATTTAGAGACTCTTTTAACGCATTTGCCCATTTCGTGATGGGAGATTTACAAGTGCACCTGCCAACACGGGGTTAAGTGTTCAGCAGTTTTTGACTCAAAATGGCATGACCCTCATTCCCTGCTCTCCCTGTTCACTAGATCTTGCCCTGAATGACTTTTTTTGTTTGCTTGTTTCCTGAGCGAAAAATGTCCTCAAAATAAATGTTTTGCCTATTTGGAAGATGTGAAACAAAAAACAGCAGAAGCACTAAAAGGCATCAAAATTTGTTGAGTTCAAAAACTGTTTTGAGCAGTGGAAAAAGCAACTAAATAGACATCATACAGAGAGTACTTTGAAGGTGACTGAAGTTTAAGCATACAAGAATAAATATACAATTTTTATAAATAAATTATGGGCTTTCCCCCTCCCCCTTATTTATCATCTAACAATGCAGTAGACTGGTGGCCCAGTGTAATTAGGTTGCTTGTCTCCACTAGATGATCCAAGACTCCGGCTCCTGTCTCTTTCTTCTCCTCTTCCTTAACTACTGCCATTCAAATTTGATTCACCAACTCCACATCCAAGTTCCAGACCACAGGAAAGAGGAAGTATTAAAAGACAAATTGAAGAGTGATGGATCTCAAGGCAAAGTTCATCCTTAAAACAATTGAGAGCTTTATTATACAACCATATCTACCCACAAAGGTAATGGGAAATGCGTTCTCTGTATGTGCAGTGTGGGATAAACAAAAAGTTAGAAAGTGCTAATAATGAGAAAAAGAAGAAGAGATTGGAAGCTGGAGAATTATTAGTAGTATAAATGTGCTTTTATAGAATAATATTAACAGACGAGATTCGATAATAGGCAGAACAGTGTGAATGTAGGAACATGAGCCCTGATTTGTAGTTGGAAATAATTCATGTATGCTTTTTGAATTGGGCCTTAATGCCTGACTTAAAATTCAGTATATATAGATGGAGGGGGGCTTTCAAAGAGAACAGTCAATAAGGTTATCCATACAGTGATGGAAAAATATTAAGGAAAGAGAGACGAATCTAGTTTGTAAGATATAAAATAAAATGTTAAGATCTGAACATGGAGGGTTTGTATAAAATGCAAGGGATTTGAGGTTTATTCTTTAGAGCATACAAACATTAAATATGTTTATAAATAGAACCCTACTTCAAGGATGCATTTCTGGAAGTGATATGACCAGAGATGGAAGATAAGGAGAAGGACCATGATGTAGGTTGCCACAACAATAGTAACAGTGACAGGAAATCAGGACCTGCCACCATGTCATCATAACTTTAGTGAAGTTAGAAAGCAATTCAATGGTTTGATTTGTGGCTGTTTTTATTTTTACTCACAATATCAAGTTATTAAGATAATTTAATATAACCTTTGAAATGTCTACAATGAGAAAACTTTAAGTATTAACAATATGACTCTCTTCATTTACTTTGTTTTAAATATATACAAAAGGAATGATGTTTCCAGATATACTAGTAAGAAAGGTAAACTGCATTGACCTACAGTTAATTGTTTATGATACATAACTAAGTTGAAATGAATCATATATTTAGTTTTTTGGCAATTCTACAAATTTTACTCATGATATTTGTAACAGTCAACAAATAAAAAAGTAGATATCATTTTTAAGCACGTAACAAAGACCAATGACTTTGCATTCAAAGGAAGTTGGTTATTACATGTAGTCCTAAAACATTGTCTCAGAATTCCAACAGTGATTCTGTGATAGTGACTTTTGAAAATATCTGTGAAAAACTATTTTTAAAAAGATAATTAAATCACTAGCCTTTTTTTTTTTTTGGAAATACATTCTTAAGGGCAGGATATCTATTCTTTCATTTTCCATTACTAAAATTGGTGGGGAGGGAGAGAAAAACATGGAGATGTTGAAAGAACTTTGAATAAGGTATTAGTAAAACTGGGTACCAGTTATCATATGCCTACTTTCAAGCTGTGTCTGTATTTCAGTTATTTATTGTATCATTATAAAGCAACCCCCAAATGTAGGGGCGTAAAACCAAAACAATATTTCTCACAAGTCTTTCATTGTGGCTAGAGATGGTGAGGACAGCTAATGTCTGGTCTGTATATTGTCAGCTAGAATGAGTCAACTATGGCTGAAGGATGCCTTTCAATGTGGTTGGCAAGCTAATGCTGGCTTTCAGCATGGGATCTCAGTTCTTTCTTTTTTCCCCATTAACAAAAAACCAACAGAATTTAATGAAGACCTACAAATGGTTATGCCAAACAGGAATCTGCCTGCCACCTGTGGTCTCACATTAATTCAAAATAAATGCTGAATTTGAGATTCTGAAACTAAGTCTCTATCACTTGAGCTCTAGCAAAATGTAAGGTTCTGTAGCCTCAACTGGTGTAATGTCTTCCCTATCCAAATCCAGAATGATTAGACTGATAACTTCCATGCTGGAAGTGCTGCTCAAACCGACCCTCTTGGTGATAATTCTGGCTCCTTCTTGTACCCCAACCTCTTCCCTGGACTGCACGACCCCTTTGGCCTCCAGTGACCCCTGCTCCCTCCACAACCATCGCTTTGATCATCATGGTGCTGGCCATCTTGGTATCTATTGTCCTGCTGGTAGCCACCACCTTCGTATCCACTCATTCCTGTATATGAAGATGTCTGGAAGCCACCATGGCCACCATGATAGCTGCCTGGCTACATCTCGGTAGCTACTGTCTCAGTTCTTGTCCGTGTGAACAAATTCCCAGATTGCTTGGGCATTTTCTAAGAGCAAATATTCTAAGAGGCAAGAAATGCAGGTCAGTCTCTGAAGAACTGGCTAGAAAATTGGCACAGAATCACTTCTATGAAAATCTATTGGTTAAAACAGTCTCAGAGCCCATCAGGATTCAAAGAAAGGAAACCCATTAGTGTGCTGGTAAATCGCCTCCCTAGAAACATCCCTGGTTTTTAGCTCTTACCAATTTCTGTGGTATAAATATTCTCACCACAGCAAAATTTGAGCTGCATATTATATGTTACTGAACAAAAAGCTGGAAAACAATGAGAAAAGTGTATTTGTGTCAGTCAGTAAAAGCAGGTTTCAGAAAACTACTTCACAAATCCAAACCCTTAGTGGCAGATAATGTGTGTCCATGTTTAACCAGCAGCTCTTTGACAATATCAATGAAATTGTGTGAATAATTTCATTGATAAGATAGGAATAGTGTCTGTCTGCATTGCCTCACAAATTTTGTGTTAGACAAAAAAATAGGTTGTAATTAAAACACTTTAGAGTATAAACGTTTCATTATTAGAAGTCAGTCTAAAATTGTATTATTAATAATATGGTGTTTTTCTATAATATAACTTAAGGTGTTACTTTATCATCTGATTTTTTTTATGCTAAAACTAATGAAAAATGTGATTTTTTTAAAAGTTATAGTTCACATTCTGATAAAAATATTGTATTCACAGACAGTTCTAAAAACGACACACCGTCTTAAATAGAAAGGCTATTTATATCTGAATAAAACTTACAAATTTTAGACATTTCTTTATTGAGTAGAGGAGTCCCAGAATTCTGTTCTCTTAATTTGTAGAGTTTTTCACACTAAAATACAGTGATAACACTGGTCTTCTGATCTCAAAAAACAAGTACAGTAAAAATAAGAAATACTTTATCTCAATTTTATATTAAAAACACGAAACTATCTCTTTCTATAGAGTGATAACACTTCAAATCGCATTTCATGAACTGAAAAATCAAGTTGACTGTTAATATTGACCTTTGTTTCAAGGAGAACATTTTGTGCTGATGTTAAACAAGTATTTTAAAAGCAATGTATTTCAATATATTTTATAGCTGTGAATTTATAAACCTATCACCAGATAAAAACATTTTTGAAACAGGAATCTCTCATTAAAAAATTTCAAAAAGTATAATATCCTATTTAACTCTAAGTTTTCTAGAAATTTTTTTATCAATTGCTGTTTATAAATATCCTTCTGACATCTCCTACAAACCTGTTGGTTTTTATTGGAGATCTTTATTTTGTTATCTATTTAAATTGTATTTCTTTACCTCAGGAAGCATTTTATCAACTATTTCAAAACTAAAGACTAAGCTGGAATGCCAAGACTTTATTTATTTATTTATTTATTTTTCAGTATTTTTTATTATCATATTGTGGGGTACAGTTAAGGAATAGATGTACAAATATGCTTCGTTCAGACACCCTTGGTGATAACAGGTGTCTCCCCGTCCCCAGGCAGATATTGAGTATCATTAATCCCATCCCCCCTCCCCTCCCCTCCCCATAATTTCCCACCACTGTCAGTCATTTTCTTATAGTATTACGTTGGATGTTCAAGGTTCACTATATGAGTGAGAACATGTGATACTC
>CAUYQG010259260.1:0-10263 GCA_963574415.1 Tarsius wallacei
CAATGGCTACAATTTACAGTAGCTCTGCTGTGTTCAGGAGCCCTGTGCTGAGCCCTTTGTATTCATTATTTCATTTAACCCTCCTACCACCCTGTGAGGTAACTCTTGAGCATTATTTGCCTCACTGTACAGAGGAAGGAACTGACGCTCAAAGAATGTCAGTAAATTTCTCAAGGTCACACTGCTAGAAAGAGGTGAGGCAGGTTTCACACCAAGGCTTGTTTGATTTCATAGCACTTAACCACTTGCCATCGTGCTGTTAGGTTTTAATGTTAAGAGGAAGTGAGAAATTTAATAATAGAACTTGGGCAAGGTGGCAATAAAAATGAGGTAGTGCTGTTGCATCACTCTTACAACTACCCTTCCTGCAGTACCCTTGCCTTTGCATTCCAGAGGTGCTTGGAATACTGATGGGGCTGAACGAGAGGTGGGGGGCATGACTGAGAAGGCAGCGGCCTCCTGACTCCAAGATTGGCCCCACCAAGTCAGAGGTGCCATTCCTACCTCAACATCCACGAAATGACTACCAGAGAGCCTTGGGGTGGGGGTGGGCTGCAAACCCTGGCTGGTCTAGAGGACTAGACACCAACCAGCTCTGTGACCTTGGGGACTTTCCTTAATCTCTCTTGACTTGCTTCTGCTTTGTACCACAAGGAGGTTAGACTACATTTGCGCCCAGTTCAGGCAGTCCATGATGCCATGATTTTTAAGAGGGACAAACAGAAAAGGCTGTTCCAGAAGACAGGCTTGGAAGGTTTCTGAGCCTGCTAGCCCCGTGTGGGTGCTTGCTCCCTCAACGTGTCAGTTCCCCTTTGGCTTTGTGACACTGCCGTGAGTCACCATATGGTTCCTCTGAACTGTTAGTGATCAGCTGTCAGCTGCCTCTAGAGCTTAGCTCCAACTTGGTAGTGAGGAGCTTTTGCTCAAGAGTCAGACTGCATGGACTCATGTTCTCACTTCGAAGCTTCTCTTTGTGACTTAGTTTCCTCATCTGTAAAAAGGAAGCCATATGGTGCTTTTCTCTTAGGATTATCTGAAGACTAAGCGATATATTTATGTAAAGTGCTCTGTCTGCTTCACCTGGTGCCAGATGCATGGGCCTACTCCCTTAATGCGAGCAATTCCCAGCAGCAATTCAATCAGCAAACATTTGTGGAGTGCCTCCTAAGAGCAAGCCCCACAGGTAAGGGCTGTGGGGGACACAGAGAGTCACAGCCATGGTTCCTTAACTCAGAGCTGCATGTTTTGCTCACCAAATACAGATACTGAGGCAGACTTCAGGGTGTGAGATATCTTCTGGAGATCAATGCCTGTAAACAAAACGGGGGAGAAATTAAGACAGTACAGAGAAGGACTTGGAACTGTGTAATGCGACCCAACAGAGCCTTGGTCAGTCCATTAGGGAGCTCTGAAACACAGGTTGTCCTCAGAGGGTCCAGCATCAGACCAAAATGGCCAGGCCTCAATATCCCCGCCTCACTAGCTAACCAGACATGGACCACCCTTGGAAGGATATGACCTTGGGCAAGGCAGCTCTCAGCAGCTTAGGCAGACCCTGGAGGAGCTAACAACTGGAAGATGTCTATAGGGCTGGACAATGCACCCTTCCTTGAAGGGAGGGGTAATGGAGGACTAGAGCGGGGACAACACAACTGAGTGCCCACCACACTCAAGGAGTTTACAAATGACCAAGGGTATGGGTAGAGGATGACAGCTTGCCCCTGGAGAAGTTCCCAGAGCCTAGCTGAACTGAGAGGTTATTTGCCCAGGACTGCCAAAGATAAATTTGCTATAAGGAGAACACAGGTCCCTTTAAAGAATGGGTAGGAAAGCAGGAGACCTGCACTTCATGCCACATTGGAGGGGGCAGAGTAGAGGCCTTACTAGGGAAGTTAAGCCCAAAGTCAGAAACCTTTGGAGTTGGGGCCTGGGAGAAAAAAAAACAGATTAATTTGGGCTGATCGTATGACTGCAGTGTCTGGCATGAAATTTCCGGACATGAGCACATCTCCTAACCAATGTGAAGGTCGTGGGTGGGTATCAGCTGCATGGCACACTGGGGAGCCTGATGTCCTCAAGGCTGGACATAGGCCTGATTAGTTAAAGACCCAATTTAGTAGGTTTTATGAGGAAGAAGCCAAAAACACTCCATGGCCCTTGTGAGATGCTTGTAATTAAAAGTGAAACCAAATTCTGAATTCAGAAAGAAAGACCATAAAAATGGCCCTAGACCCCTCTGATTGTCTATTCAATGTGTCTCATTTGTGTCTCATCCACGTGTCTGACTAGCACACCACTCCTTCATCTATTGTCTTTTCATCATGTTCTTGGCCACCATAATGATCTCAACATACTAAAAAAGGCCCACTTTGAGGGAATGTGCTGAGTGTGGGAATGTGGGTGGGGGGAGACAGGGAGTGGTTTCCCATCTTGGTCCTTTTATGTTTGTGGACGCAGCCTGGAGGCATGTTGAGGAGGACATAGAATGCCCAGACAAGGAGGGCACATTTATTTTGACAATAACTTGGAAGTCACTGAAAACTTTGTGACCTGAGGAGTGATAGAGAAATTACACCTAGGCTTTAGCAGGATCCATTTGCCAACAGTGTCCTAGGTATTCCAGAACAATGTGAGGTGAGAGGTGGACATCTAATATTGAGGGCTGGTTGTATTAGTCTAGGAGGTGAAGGAAGGGGGCTTGAGCTAATGGGGTGGCAGTAGGGAAGAAGGGCTAGGTAGGAGAGACAATGCAAGGCATCCAAGTTTTTGAATTTGGTTATGAGGAGAATGGTGGGTCTCTCTAACAGCAGCAGAGGGGTCTGGAGGAGGAGCTGGCTTGTGGGAAGGTGGGGGAAGGTAGCTGGAAAGAAAGAGCATTTATTTTGGTTACAAGATACTAATGGGAAGTTAACTTTGGATTTTGCATTAACCCTAGGTTGGTTTGTCACAGCAGACCCTGAGATGAGGATTTGCATGCAAGTGATTTATGAAGAAGTACTCCCACAGGAGACCTGTGAGGGAAGAGGAGAAGTAGGCAAAGGAAAAGAAAAGGGAAGAAGCCAGGCAAGGGCACACTCAGGTGTGTAGCAGTCTCAGCCTGATGTGCCAGGGAGTTCTGGAGGACAAGTTGTGCCTCTGAGTTGTCCCACCACAGACAAAGGAGCTGGGTTTCATGCACCCGCTCTGTCAGCCAATGACTAGGAGTCACCACAGGGTAGGCGAACTCCCAAGTCCTTCCAGTTCCCTGCACATGTGTGCAAAGTGGCTTGCTTCTTTTAGTCTGGAGCTGTCCTCGCAAAGCACAGGTGCTGAGCTTTTGAAGTAACAGCACAGTGAGGGGGACAGGCTGCACACACCCAAGGGGCTAAAAGGGACCCAAGGGGGTCTGGTTGGAGTGCCAACACTGTCTTCTGTTACAAGGAGCACTGCCTTGGGAAGGAATGATGACTTGCCAGTGAGTGTTCTAGCCTGGCCGGTCCATGCCCTCCTCCAGTCATCTGCTGCTTCCAGGAACAGACTTTGAAAGGCTGGGCCAGTGTCTGTTGCAGACTTCACCTTGGATTCACCCTTTGCCATAGAAAAGAAGCCAAGAAAGCATTTCTCCATGTGGTGCACCCAATGGGCTGGACTGTTGACTCTTGGCACATCCCTGAGGCTTTAGTTGGGGGGGGGCTGCAGAGGGTTCTGGGTTCCAGTTCATTATCAATTTCAGTGCTGTGGCTGCCAAGATGGCCATTAGTACCTCAGACACCTGGTAGCCCTCTCTAAGGTGAGCACTTGTCAGCAGTTGGAAGACTGGCCCTTGCCCATTGGTTGATGCTCTCGGCTTATTAGATTTACTGGAAGATTGGGGAAGTGGAGGATGCAAGCGCGCTGCAATCCCATTGTGAATTGCTTTGACTTAGAGTATGCTGGGCCTGAGTGCAAAGCGAGAAGAGGTTAGGAGGATGCTTCTTCCTTCCTTGCAAATACATCAATACTTAGACAACAATGAAGGCAACGGAACTTCGAAGAGAGACTAAAAAGCCTCCTTCTCAGACCTACTCACCATCCCGCTCATTCGGACCCGTGTCTGTTCCCCAAGTGTTGGGTGAAGCTCCAGGCCGGGACTTCAGACAGGTCAGCAAATGAAAGGTTAACGCCTGGCATAAAGAGAATTGTTCAGGATCCCACTCCAGCACTTGGCTGCCTTCTGTTCTGATGGGTCCATGCCTATGCCATACCAGTTGTTAAATACTTTGCATCTCACCCTTGTATATATCCACTCTTCACCTCAGTCCCCTGTCATCCCTCTGCTATCCTCTCAAACCTAATTCCCAGGAAAAGAGGGAGACTGACCTGGCTTTGCCCTTGGCTTCCAAACAGCAGACAAGAAAACAGTAGACAGCCTAGAGCTGGCTGTCTTGTCCCCAAAGCCCAGACACCATCTCTGTTTCTCTTCCTGTCGGAGAGCAGTATACTGTGTGCTCTTGAGTTGCCCATCTAGGGGCTACCTTGCTCCCACTGAGGCTAGCCCAGAGCAAAACTGTTGAGGTGACACCTCCTTCCAGTGTGGACCTAATATCTCTCAATCACCCCCCCCCCCCGCCAAGCATTCTTACTCTCCAGTTTTTCTCAGGTTTGGCATCCTTCCAATCCCATAGGAATTCAGCTGATAAATGAATTCATACTCAAAGATTATTGACTTAATTTGTCACCTCCATCCAGGAGCTATTTGTACTGAAAAGGGATCCACTGGGGAGAGGGCACTGTTTAACTGCAAAGAATGCCTATCTAATTATGGAGTTTCAGGCAGTGTGGTCTTTGGTCAGCCCCCTTCAGATCACCAGAGAGGTGACCTTTCAGCAAATTCCTGCTGCTGGGATTTCCCACTTTAGTATGCACCCAAATGACCTGGGGTGCTTGTGAAAGGCTGCAGATTCCTGGACCCTAGAGATTTGATTGATTGGGGCTGAATGGAGCCCAGGAATTTGCATTTTAATCTACTCATCACTTTTTTTATGAAAGTGGTTCATAGACCATATTTTGAAAAAAACACTTGGGCATTATATAAGTCTGCTCGGGCAGGCACAACCAAATTCCGCACACTGGGGGCTTAAACGCGAATGTATTTTCTCACAATTCTGGAGACTAGAAATCCAAGATAAAGGCATCAGCAGTTTGGGTTCCACCTGAGGCCTCTCTTTCTGGCTTCAGCAGCCACTTTCTCCCTGGGTCCCCACAGGATCTTTCCTCTGTACATATGCAACCCTGTGTCTCTCTGTGTGCCCAAATTTCCTCCTCTTATAAGGACACCAGCCTTATTGGATGAAGCCCACCCTAATGGCCTTGTATGAACTTAATCACATCTTTAAAGAACTTATCTCTAAACACAGTCATATTCTGAGGTACAGGTACCTAGGGGTTAGAGTTTCAGAAAAAGAAGTTGGCGGGGGGCGGGGACACACAATTCTGCCCACAACAAACATGTAGAAACAAACAAAAGAGAGGCATTTATGAGGGGGCAGCAGAAACCGCCAAGTTCTTCCCTCTTTTCAGTAACTGCAAGAAAGAAAATATACCCAGGTTGAAAGCGTTTGTGCAGGAAAGCGTTTGTGCAGAAAAGCACTGGGGATCTGCCAGAGAATGGGGGGCACAGCGCCCCCTGTTGGCACCACTGGTCTCTGTTGAGGCAACCGCCTTGGCTCACCCTCTAAATTGCTTTTCCTGTTGTTATTCCTCCCTAGGTTTAGAAGCAGTCTTTCTTCTCTCAGCTTCATGGGAGAAAACAGTCTTTGACGCCGGCACCAGCGTGGCTGCCCGAGGCAGCCCTTGCCTCCGCCTTCGAGGATGTTTCTTTCCACAGAAAAAAGTGAAGACCCTTCACCCTCCCCGTTCATCATCACCACGGGCAATCTAATTACAGCCTTGTCTTAAAAGAGGAACTCATTTACAATTGAGACTTCTTCCTTATGAAAATGTAACATCTTGAACTATGTTTTTATGGCCCCCTTTTAGAAAAATAAAAAAGGAAATTAATTAATTTCCTTGTACACAGGAAAGACTCATGAGGTCTTGCCGGTTGTGTGCGGAAGGGAAGGGATGTTCTCGTTCTCTCTCTCTCCCCTCCCTTTCTCCCTTTCTCTCTCTCTCTCTCTCTCTCTCTCTCTCTCTCTCTCTCTCTCTGCCTCCTGCTGTGTGACAGTGAAATGCTAAAATGATTTTGGCAGGAGAATATTCTCAAAGGCTGTTTTTATTTCAGCAGCAGAAGAGTATCTCAGAACGCAGGCTGCACCTCTGCCCTGTGGGGCTGTTTCTAATTGCACGAGGTGAGCTGCAGAAATCCTTCCCCCAGCTGGGTGGGGAGCAAGCGGGAAGAAACCCAAGGAAGATAATCGTGTCTGCCACACTCAGTGCTCACCACTTAAAGGAATTAACTTGTTGAAATAAAATATTTCTATGGGTGCAGAAAACTATGCATTAGAATAATGAGGCTGACCCCTTCTTTAGAATTGCAATCACTGTGGTTTGTTTCTACCCTCTCTAATCACAACACGCTGTATTCCTCCTTGCTCACACCTCTGTAGGCAAGACTGACTGTGAATACTTTAGATTATCACCTTCCCATTTTCAGTGTGAAATAATTGCCCAAGGATGGAAACTGACAAACAGGAATGTGAATTTCGGAAAGCAGCCCCCTTGTAATTTAGGATAGCCAAAATAAAATGGAGACAGGTGAATCGGGTGTCATCAACTTCCCCCATCCTCACACTTCCCCTTTTAGAAAAAGACTTGTGCTTTTGCAGAACTGGATTGATTTGAATTTTTAAAGACAGTTGGGGTACTGATATGTTTCACTAAAAACCTATGCTGTACAGCAGCATGACTGTACAAGGTTCTAGGGGTAAGCTCCATGGCTTTTCCTCTTGGTGCTGTGTGATCTTGGGCAAATTATTTAACCTCTCTGCGCCTCTGTAGTTTCCTCTATAAAAAAAGGGACACTGATAATAATGCTTGATGGGATGGTGAAGTTTGAATGAGTCAGTACATCCAAAGTGCTTAGAACAATGATCCACGTATAGTAAGCGTTCACTAAATATCAGCTATTCTTATTGATGCCCTTGGAAAGGAAAAAGTGGCTTCCTTCTTTCTCTCTTTCAGAAATATTTATAAAGCATTGTATTCCTGCCCTCAGGGAGCTTTAGTTTAGTGTGTGACAGCTGTGTAAACAACTCATTATAAGACAGATTTAAATAAATGCTGGTTAAGGATAAGAGTAAAATAATGGTATGGGGGGGTCAAAAGAAGATAAATGCTTAATTAGAGAGAAGATTGTGAATGGCAACATCTTTGAACTGGATCTTGCTAGGATAAGAAGTCTCTGTAAGCAGAGAACAAAAGAAATGTGTTCCAGACATGGAAGACGCAGGGACACAGGTAAGGAGGGGAGAGGCGAAAGTGCATGACACTTCTAGAGACAGGCAAGGACACTATGATGCTGATGCCAGTCGGAGGCCTCCTCTGTCTGGCAACAGCCTAGCATCCTGATTTTTATTTCCAGGTAAGAGAACTGCAAATGATATTGGAGTAATTAAGTGCCCCTCATTTTTTTAAGAATAATTTTTAGTGATGAGCCAAGTCCTATAGTTACCAACTTCAACTTAGCAGAAAGAGACCCCTCCCAAGTCTGTCCATATAGGTCATTTATTACACCCAGCGAAATCTTTGTAGTCACCACAAAAGTGCAGCTACCTCTGGGGTACGATGCAGCCGCTATTTAACTGTCACATAACATGACAATCGAGTGTCCTATTAGAGCTAAAATTTAATTGTGAAGACGGGTACCATATTTAACTGCAATCCTGGGGGGAATTTAGGTTGACAGGCTGTAATTACCCAAACTGGAACCTGGCCAGGACACACCTACTCTTTGCCAAAAGAGCTATGGGGGTTTTAACCACAGGCCGTGGGAAGCTGGCAGTTCTGCAAGGTGGGGAAGTGGCGCTTGCAGCCCCGCAGCGCCCCCTAACAAAGCTCCGTGCAAGCGCAGGCTGCCCAGGGAGCAGGCCCTTTCTGACCCTCCGTGAGCTGAGCGCAGTTTCCCCCAAATACCCTCTTCACTCCCACCTGGCTCCAATCCATCATGGGTTATCAGAAACTTTCCATTTAAGGTTGTGTGGCTGCAGGTCCTGCAGTCAGGTTCTTGCTGGGCCTTATCTGTGTCTGTCTGTCCTGTGTGTCTCTCCCCAAATCCTGCTGTTTCTCTTATCATTACAGAAATGCTTGTCCTGATAAAATAATGACCCTCGGAGCACAGTGGTTCTCATCACCAGCTGCCGTTTCTACATAGAGATCAATTAGAGGCATATTTTTACTGGGGAAGTGGGCAGGCCAGTTTACTAAAAGTCTCATTAGGAAGCTTTCTGTGAAATGCATTGTGAGTTGGTCTTCCAGTGCAGTTGTTATCAGAAAAAATGAAAATTGGGTCAAGAAGAGGTGGAAACGCGCCTTGCCAATGTCACTGAAGGGTTAAAAGAGAGAATGTTCTGGGCTGCAAGCGGCAGTGTGAATAAATGTGGTCTTAATTTAAGGTTATAGATTTTTAAAGAGTTTTGCTTTTTGTCTTCAGAAGTCTGCATTCATATCAGTTAAAAAATAATTTAGACAAAATAAATATTGGAGCAAACTCAAATTATTATGTACATTTTAAATAAACCTATGTTTTCTGCCACAAACATAGCATATGAATAATAACATTAATAACGATCATGATAATTTGTCAACTGATGATCTTTTCCCTCAGACCTTCTGGGCTGTTGTTTCCTGGCCCTGCTATTTAACTTAGCCAACCTGTTTTTCATGAGAGGTGCTGATGATAACAGCCTTTACTCCCTCTGCAGGGGGAAAAGTTAGAAAAGCCCTGGATTTTAGTCCCAGCTCTGTTCTAACTAGCTGTGTGACCTTGGGCAAGTTGCTTAACTTCTCTGGCCAGCTGTCAAAGAATGGAATGGTTTCTAAGGGGAATCAGCAGAGTTGTAATGTGCAAAATCAAAAGCAATACAGTCATGTCACCTGGGAAGATTCCACCTCCTCCTTTTTTTAGGATACAAGTTGAAAAAAAGAAGACAGCGACTCCAAAAGCAAGTATTGGTCAGGGCATGGGAGGAAGATTGCTTAAGACTAATTTTTAAAAACAGGTGGATGGTTTTGTAGTCAGTTTCAAAAGACACACACACAAACATACACACATAGGTATACTTTGGTCAGAGGGAAATTCACTTAAAATGTTCACTTTTTTGCTTCCCTGAAAAAAAGATTTTCAGTGCTCTACAAAGGCAATAACATCATCAGAATATCAGTATCAATTAATTCTTCTAATAGTATAATACTGTCTAGATACTACCAGTATAACAATAATATATAAGACTGAGCCATATAAAAATGCCATTTGAGAGATCAAAAAGACTTGAATATCAGAAATGTTATGATTGAAACTAATGTATGTAAAGAATGATTCTTCTCTATTCTTATTTCCCTAGTAAATGGCAGGAAAAGATTGGTAAACACTTCATATTCCTGTCCTCATAATTAGCCTAAGAAGACATTTTGGAATCTCAGGTTACATTACTAAACACGGGACAGGCCTTGATTGTTCCTATAAGAATAGAACCAGAAGTTGGAAGGTCATTTGGCAGCACTGGTGAGGCTGTTGGCTCCCACCAAAGGGGAAGGGTGCCCTGCACACTTGGTGAGGCTAATCCCAGTGGAGATGGACTCGGTGAGACCTCTCTACACAGCTTCACTCAGAGATTTGAGACTGTAATACATGTCCCTGGGGAGAGATGCTTTTTTCATTAAGAATTTATCAGAGTTAATTGGCAATTATGTTTTATTAGCGATTTAAAAAAATAAAAATTCAAGTATTATACCCAATAATGATTTCAGAGACAGCTAATGTGATAGAACATTCCAGAGTATTTTTGAAAGAAAAAGATGGGGCTGCAGGGGTAGGGAGACTCTGATGAATAAAGTGAGTGGATCCCAAGATGAGTAATAAAACAATGATTCCAGATAGCAACAATCAAATTTACCACCGATTGAATTCTTTGCTTTCTTATTTTTATTTCTGTATTTATTTGTTGCTACTTCTACCTCTGTAAGACAGCCAGAGAAACTGGACCAAGTACTCCCTTAAACATATTTTTCGGCCGGGCTCGGTGGCTCAGCCTGTAATCCCGCGCCTTTGGGAGGCTGAGGTGAGTGGATTGCCTGAGCCCGCGGGTT
>CAUYQG010259274.1:0-38564 GCA_963574415.1 Tarsius wallacei
CGCGGGTTCGAGACCCACCTGGGCAACTTGGCAAGACCTAATCTCTACAATAAATCAAAAAAGTCAGCCAGGCGTGGTAGCGCGCGCCTGTAGTTCCAGCTACTTGGAAGGGTGAGGCGGAAGGATCGCCGGAGCCCAGCAGGTCGAGGCTGCGGTGGCCGGGAGCGGCCACTGCACTCTAGTCGGGGTGACGGAGTGAGACTCCAACTCAAAAAAAACCAAAAAAAAAAAAAACAAAAGAAGAGGAAACTATAAACTGTTCATATACTCGACACCACAAGAGTAGGACAACCAAGAACACAAGTAAGCAGAGGATCCAAGTGAAATGAAACTTGGCATGAATCACTGTCTGGTGACCCTGGCAAAAGGGGCATGCATGTGCTACTAACACCACGAGAAGAACCCTAGACAAATGAAGTAGACAACAATCAGGGCGCAATATCAGGTGGTCTAGAAGGAGCCCAGGTAGGCTGTGCAGCACCAGGGACTATGTAAAGCACATGGTGAGTACACCCACAACTTCAATGAGGAAGTGGAAGACTCAAGAGATAACTAAAAATTGTTAAACTTCACTGAAAGACTTTACACTCACCCCATGGTATTTTACTCCTTGCCCCTCCACCCCCCACCCCACCCCACTGGCAAGTATGCAGAGCAACCCCTTGTATTCTCCCATGGGTTTATAAGCTTTTCCCTTTAGCTTTATTTCCTTACCCATTTTGATCGCCTGGCAACTCCCCCTGGCTTGCACTCTCTCCTTTCCTCAACGGTGCTGCCTGTCACACTACAGCCAGTTGCTACCTTGCATGCTATTAGCAGGCCTGGCAACAACTGTGGCTCAAAGGAAACGAGGAACAGCCTTACCCTGGTGCCTGGTTTGAGATGAAGCTGGACGAGAGTATCGACATCATAGTGGAAATCTGTTGGAAGAGTGGTGGCTCTCCAGTTCTGGTTCTCCAAAGTGGACTTGGTCAGAATAGTAGCAGCCTGTTGATTTTTATTTTTAAAGTGTTTTTAAGGCATCTTTAATAACAATAGCCAAAACATCTTATTTTTTTAAGGAGTTTGATAAGGGTTTGGGCAACATTAGTCTACCATCAGAGTTCCTATAGCTCTGTGTAAAAAAGCGATTTTGCTAGACATTATTCTCCTTATTCCAAATTTGATTCTTTCTGCCACTGAGTTGGGACTACTTCTCAATAGTGCCTTTAGGGAAAGAGAAAGAATAAAATCATCCATTTACTCTAAGAGTTAAACTTATAATGAATTTTCAAAATTACATCTGAAGAGGAAAGAGGAGTGCAAAGAGTAATTTAAGAAAGCACAACTGCTAAAAATTTCAGCACAAACCTTTGTTTTTTTAAAATACACATCAAAGTCAATATCATCTTCAAAGTCAATTTCAAAATCTTTCTTTATATTCTTCTTTTTGTTCTCTGATTGGGAGGGAGCATCTTCTGCAGAAATGAACACAGATATCAATACTAGTCCCCTCTGTGGCCTAAATTATGTGCTCCTCTCAAAAGACCTACCAACAGCCTCATCTACCACAAGAGAGTATTTGTGCCTGAGCATCAGAACAACAGGAATGCTAAATTACAAACCTCATTTTCTTTTTCTTTTTTGAGTTGGAGTCTCACTGCTGCCCAGGCTAGAGTGCAATGGCATGCTCACAGCCACCATAGCCTCAACTTGCTGGGCTCAGGCGAACCCTCCAGCCTCAGCCTTCCAAGTAGCTGGAACCACAGGCACGCGCCACCACTCCTGGCTAATTTTTTTTATTTATTGTAGAGCTGAGGTCTTGCCAAGTTGCCCAGGTGGGTCTCGAACCCCTGGGCTCAGGCAATCCTCTAACCTCTGCCTTCCAAAATGCTGGGATTACAGGCGTGAGTCACCATACCTGGCCTACAAACCTCATTTTCATCCTAAACTTATATAATTTATGTTCTGGCCAACAAAACACATAAAAAGTATGCTAATTCCTTCCTTTCAAAGAGAGAATACAAAACATGTAATGCTGGCACAGCCCTTCTGAGTTCTGCAGAGTGCTGGCTTATGCAGTCATCCTGTGTTCCCTCTAAGCTCAGTGGTCATTCCTACCTACAGCCTTCGTGTAAAGTCATGTGGGTTATAGGAGGCAGTGTAAGCTTGGGACGCCAACTCTTCTCACTCCAGGTACTTTCTCTTTCCATTCACAGGCCTCCATTTTAACTGACCCTTCATCCCAGGCCAGGCCAATTAACTGTCCATCCAGAAGCCTGGCTCCTCTGTAACCTTCTTCAGTTTAACAGGAAGTGCAACAGGGCTACAACCAGCATTTTCTCTCCTCAGCTAACCGCTGACTGGCTGGCCATTTACACCATTTCTTTTCTTAAAAGAAATCTAGAAGTACATACGTTTGCGTCGAGGTCTAAAGCGCCAGTGATCTGGGCCAGCCCACATCGACATAGTCCGGGGACTAAAATAGGAATATTCTCCAGGCTTCATGGACAGAAGGGGACACATGGTCCTAATGTCTCCGTCCCCAAGGGAAATCATTTCTTCTCTGTAACACAGATGAAATCATGCTTGTACATGCACAATACATATATTATGATGGTATATTTACATGTAAAAAAGCATATGTTGTTGCTGAAAATTCTACCTACCCACTTTCCCACAAATGAGCAGCATTTCTAACACTAAGTCCAATGTAAACACTTCATTATTAATAGTCCCTTTGTTTTTACTTCAAGTGCTTTTGCTTTTCTTAATTTTGTAATATGATCCCTAATATATAAGTACTTTGGAAGTTTCAAAGTGCTTCAATAAAATGGTAATCTACCCCTTTGGGAGATAAGAAGACAGAGGTACAGAGAAATTAAGTTTTTATATGAGACTACACAGCTAATAAAATGTCAGAGTTGGTAGTTGGACACAATTCCCGACTCCCCAGCCTAGTATCTTTCCACACACACGGCTTCATGCCACACAAGATAACAATCCCGCATTCTTTCTTCACCAACCTGCCATAAATGAAGACTCCAATAGACACCACTAAAGTTTCTTCTAAAGTAAAAAATATGTTCTTCTAATTTTTTAGTCCCTCAAACACTTTAGGGGTTCCCATTATAATTTGTTAGGTCATTCAACTTTATTCTTTATTGTGTGTAAGCATCTAAGAAGCCAGTCCAGCATGGCACATTGGGTTTGATTTTTCACCTTTTCTACAAGGCACTAGGCCTGAGAGCAAGGCAGTTTTCTCCCAAAGGGCTCTGACATGTTAGGAAGCACATTCGTGCTGCTGTACTGCCCTCTAAGGGTAAGGGTAACAAAAAACTTCAGACAGAGAGGCTTTACATTTGTTTTGACCACTACATATTAATTCTCTTATCATACATATCAAGCCCTGTAGAATAAGCTTAAAAAGTTTTAAAAAGGGGACTTTAGCTTTATCTATAGATTCTATTAAAAAAAAAAGCCAGAAGACTAAATTTGTATATTTATTGTATAGTTAAGACTTAATTTAAAAAATTAAAATACACTAAAAAAAATCATATTTCTAGTCTATAAGACCTAGTGCTGTAACAGAACCTAATGCTTAGCCTATGTTATTAAGTAACAAATGTACTGCTTTGTGATCTCCAGAGGGAGAAAGAAGATGATTTCAACAGCATCCCCACTTAACTCTTATGAATATTCTTCTCTTTAAGTTTTGGCAGCTGGGCTGGGAATTTATGGGCAAAGATGTAAAGAGCTTGGCTCCTACTCCTGAGAGTCTGTGAACCGGAGTTGGATAGTAGCTCTTCAGGCTTCTTGAACTCCAGCCATTCAATCATTTTTTCAACACACAGTGCTGAGTGGGAGGCATCCTACAGGTCCCGACTTCACAATCCAACGACTAAACTAATCCACAGCATTTTTCAAGGCCTTCCTTCTCCATTAAACTTCCCCAATCCTTCCAGAGGACCTCTTTATTTCTTCCATCCCTTCCCCCCATTATTACCCCTCCTTCAATTTTGCCTGCTGTCCTAATATCAGCAAATTAAGGTCTCCTCCCAGCTGGGTAGCATGCCCGGCAGCATGCAGCAGAATGCTTCATTCTTGCAGGCATGGAATAGGCTGTGCTCTGGGGCCTAACATCTGAGTAGATCTTCAACCACAATGAGTACCTTATAAAAGCAAACGGGTACCACAGGAGGGTCAGATAGAGAACACCTGGCCCCATAGCTGCTGTGGGAAGGGCGTCACCTGATCTGCTCTTAGACATCAAGCACTTTTGCAGAGGAGTCCTCATTAATGTATGCGCAAGAAAAGCTCCACTTTTTACATTGTGCAGTTAGTTGTCAAAGTGCTGCCAACCAGGGAACAAAAACATGAGGCATCCTACTTAATACTGTATTTATCACTCAGCACGCCCCCAGCCCACCTTGAGCTAGAAGCCCTGGAAGACCTTTCAGTGGAGCACAGTGGTTTTCAACCCTGGGTGCACAATACTATTACCTGGGGATGGTGATGTACTCCCTACCCACTAAGACTCTCAGTTACATGGTCCGGACTGCAGCCTGCCATCCAAAGCTCACTACATGCAACTAGGATTGGTCAAAGGTGATGAGTGACAACCAGCTCCACCCCATTAGCTAACCTCTCGGAGCCTGTTTCCTCATCTGTAAAATGGGGATAACAAAACTTAATTATAGGATTGCTGCAAGAATTAAACAATCACATTATTTTGTGAAATAATGTATGTAAGGTACCTGGCATAGTGTCCAGCACAAAGTTATAATAATAAGGAGTTCAATAAATATCAGATATTCCTGTTATCATCTAGTCCCAATCCTTCATCATATGGATGAGAAAATGAAGACCACAAAAGACGATGACACTGCCCCACATTTCATAGCTATCCATAGCAGGGTCCGGTCTAGTTCAGGTCAAACACTCAGTAAGCTCCCTGGTCTGCCTATCTGGTAACACAACATGGCCTAACTCCCTGTTTACTTATCCTTCAGGTGAGTACCACTTTTTTCTATAAGCCACATGCCTGTTTCTGTCTGTAACTGATATGCAGTGATCATCGTCAAAAGCCAGACTATAAGCAGTGTGTAGAAAAGAGTGTGTACTCTGCTACCAAAAGATACATGGTAACAACAGCCACAATGAAGCAGCTACTAGATCCCAGATACTGTGTTCTAGCACTTTACTCTCTACTAATCCTTACAAACTCCTGCAGTGTCAGTTTTATAACCAAAGTGGCTGAGCCAACATCCAAAGCCAGGTGGGATTCCTCCATGAGTCAGAAGGGCTCAGCTGACGTGTAAAACATAGCACATCAGCCCAGCCAATCAGAAATCAAATTAGATGACCTGTGGGAAATCTGTTAAGAACTGATTAAAAACAAAAAACAAGGCCACCACATTTTCTTCAAGTGTCTGCCCCTCCCCACTTGAAAAGTGAATCCACCCTTTTCTAATATACTTTCTAAATAAACTTTCTTTTCTAATCTAAAACAAAACAAAAAACTCCTATGGAAACATGTTCTGTGACTCTGAGAGCCTTACTGGCAGCTTTGAACTTGGCTGGGATCCTTCCAGCTCCCCAACTCTTCGTGATCCCCAGCCACAGCGTGGTCAGTTTCATCGTTGGCATCAAAGTCGTCCTCCAGGGGCCCACTGAGGAAGTCCCCACAGTCATTCTCCTCAACCTCAGCATTGATGTCAAATACCTGGTCATTCTTCTTAAACTTGTCTACCAGGGCAGACACAGACTGGAGAGACAAAAGAGGGTTCTTGAGTTCTCCTCATTCCTATAACAATCCTAGTTCACCACTGGACGGACAGCCTTCTCACCCTCCAATTCCAGTTTCCAGCCTTCCCATTCCCCTGAGCCATCCTTCCCCACCCCCTGCCTGTCAGAGCCAATATTCTCACGATAGTAACGCACTGAGGAAGTTTATATTGTGCAGCACAGGATGAAGCTGTATTGTTGTCAGGCAAGCACATTTTGTAAAACATGAGACAGGAATCTGCATCCATTAACTACACGTTTAGAGAAAACAGTTTTCCATGGAGACCATTTACTTTGGAAGGTTTAGTAAGTAGGCTAAAGGGGGCCATACTAAAAATACACAGAGGAAAGCTCTACACATGACAATTTCTCAGGAAACTCTGAGCCAAGGGACTCAACCCCAAAGAGCAGGAAATTCCTCAAGCCTGACAGCAGCCTAAGAGATCAGAGGCCACTGGGACCACCACGTTCAAGAGCTAATCTGATAAAAATGTTCACCCATTAATGTCAAGGCCACCTCACCCTAGGGAAGCAGAAGAAGGGGCATGAAGCTAATACTGGAACTCATTTAGCTATACAATAATCCCGCTGGGGTTCGCAACCCTTCCCCTACCCTCTCAGGTTTTTTGTTCCTACAGAAGTGCCAAAGGAAATATTTTCTGTACTCCTGGCTAAATAAAAATGATGCCACAGTTTTGGTTCCCATTGGGCAGAACTAATCTTAGGCCATCTAAGTGAAACCATGAGCCGCTGGTGAAATGCCCAGATCCCTTATAAGTTCAAAAGTTGACCACACCTCATTATGTGTTTCACTGTCCCACTTAGTAAACTGGAACCCGGCCAGGGAAGGGCAGATCTGGCGATCTTCTGCACATTGCTGCAAGGGCACTGGAGGGCACAGCAAGATCACAAAGAGATTAGAGATGGGTCAAGTTTGATCCTCATTCCCTTCAGAATGACACTGAGTGGCACAATAGAGATGAGAGGCACACAGTCACCTCACTGTTTTCCTTAAAAGTATCAACAGTGGCTGGCTGGCAGCCAATCTCTGTGTGTCAGACTCCCCTGGGAGTGAGCAGATGCACAGGCCATATCCACACAGGAGTTGGTGATGCACTGTCATTCCAGGAATTAGTAAAATACTAGAAGAGAAACCTAAAGCACAGACATTTGATTCTAAAATGAACTCTGTGCCCTATGCTATAGCGCTATAGCTGGAAAATCAAAAGCACTTCCTCTTAAAAGTACACTAAGCACATGGGAAATCATGTAACCGTACTTACTTTTAGTCTCAAATTAAACTAACTAGAGACTACCTACCTGAGATGATTAGAGCCCTGGCTGAGAGGATAAACTTGGAAAATAGATTGCTAGCACAAAAGTTATACTATGCACATTTAGGCAAGAATAGAAAGGACACTGTAACATCTGCATAGCCCTAGAGGGGGAGAATCGATATCATTCAACATGTAAAAATTACATACAGCCGGGCTCGGTGGCTCAGCTTGTAATCCCGCGCTCTGGGAGGCTGAGGTGAGCAGATTGCCTGAGCCCGCGGGTTCGAGACCTGCCTGGGCAACTTGGCGAGACCTCATCTCTACAATAATTCAAAAAATTAGCCGGGCGTGGTAGCGTGTGCCTGTAGTTCAGCTTGGAAGGCTGAGGCGGAAGGCTCGCTGGAGCCCAGCAGGTTGAGGCTGCAGTGGCCGGGAGACTCCAGTCTGGGCGACAGAGTGAGACGCCAACTCAAAAAAAAAAAAAAAAAATTACATACAACTGTAGCTATTGCACTGCATGCACCTGGCCTTCACACTTGCCTATACCTTGTCATGACATCCTGAGAAGACTCCCCAAGTCAGAGGTGGAGGGGCAGAATGGGAGAATGAAAAGGATGTTAAAATCTTTGCCAAGCCAGTATAGGGAACTGATAATAGGACAGGTCAGTTTTTAGGCTGCCACAGAGGAGTCTCAGAACAACACAGTGCCCCCTCTTCTCATGAATCCCTGGATGGGTATCAAATTCTGACACTCCAGGATAAGCCCAGGACTGGGGGAGCTAACTGCAAACAGTGGGCACCCAAAATACGTGGCACCCAGAGTCCAAGAGGCAATGGGTTACTGTTTTAGACTCCATGCTGCAATAAGAACAAAAGTAGGCCAGGCACAGTGGCTCATACCTGTAATCCCAGCACCTTGGAAGGCAGAGGCGAGAGGAATGCCTGAGCCCAGAGGTTTGAGACCAGCCCGGGCAACTTGGCAAGACCTTGTCTCTACAATAAATCAAAAAATTAGCTGGGTGTGGTGGCACGTGCCTGTAGTTCCAGCTACTTGGAAGGTTGAGGCAGAATGATCACCTGAACCCAGCAAGTCAAAGCTGCAGTGGCCATGAGTGTGCCTCTGCACTCCATCCTGGGTGACAAAGTGAGACTCCGTCCGACTCAAAAAAAAAGTTAATGGGTTGCTAGGCACTCCCAAAAGGATACTTAATTTGACATTCCCGAAGAGACTTCCGGATAATTTAAGCAACATTAAGAGCATGATGGCTTATTCCACCCCATGGTTACATAGAAGCTTCTGCAATGACTGAAATGCTCTGGTGAAAGGCATTATTTGTACATACCTTTTAAATCTGTCATTTCTACCCAACCTAGATCTGGCATCTCGAGAGGGTCTCCAGCAGAGAGAGTCTGGGCATCGGAAGGAAAAAGTAGCTCGCTTCGATAGTCATGACAGTGGAGGGTAGAGAGGAATACCCCTGCTGTGCTACACTCATCAAATGAGGCTGCAGTCTTCTGAAACATAGGATCAATCTGAAAAGAAAGAAAACCTAAGAATCATGGTTTATAGCCAAAGGAAATATAAACTCTCATGCATTGGACCCTGCTCATTTGCAGGTGTATATACTAGATTGAAATGTCTCTGCATGATCAAAAGGGGAAAGAGCTTTCTAATTAATCGGGTAAAAATCCAGTTTAAAAGAAAGGCTGGGCTGGGTGCAGTGGCTCACACCTCTAATCCCAGCACTTTGGGAGGTGGAGGCAAGAGGATTGTCTGAGCCCAGAGGTTTGAGACCAGCCTGGGCAACTTGGTGAGACCTCATCTCTACAACAAATCAAAAATTTAGTCAGGTGTGGTGGCGTGCACCTATAGTTCCCGCTACTTGGAAGGCTGAGATGGAAGGATCGCCTGAGCCCAGCAAGTGAAGGCTGCAGTGACCATGAGCGTGCCAGTGTACTCCAGCCTAGGCAACAGAGTGAGACTCTGACTCAAAAGCAATAAATAAAAAAATAAGTAGGCTGTGTGTAGTCAGATGGATAACTTTACACCGCTCAAGAAGAGAATATGTGGTGACAAGTATACACTGTGTCAGTCTGTTTGCTTACAAGACACCTGGACATGAATCCTTCTGTTGCTGGTCTCCTACAAATTACTGTTTTTAATGGCTATCTCTATAATGCCAGTGCATAGAACGCAATCACAACAAATCCTGTTGGCTTAAAAAAGTTCTGTTGTTCTTCTGAACGAAACATTTTCTAAGATTTAGAAGAATACATCCAAGATATCCAGGCAAAGGACAGACTGTCAGTAGGGCTAGATGGCTGGGTAAAACCTGATAGAGGTTGTAAGAAGGTTCCTAAGGCTGTGTCAGGAGCAGGAGTGGCACAGCCAGATGACACCAAGCCCGAAGGCAGAACAGGGCATTGGCCATAAGAACAGGGACAGGGCAAACCACATGCATGTGTGGCAAAGGGGTAGAAGCCACCTGGAACTCTACAAGTGACCCTGAGACAGGAAATATGGTTGGGTATTGGGCTCACAGGTCTTCCTGGTGCCTCAGGATATGGCTACTTTGGAGAAAGAGGGGCTTAGATCTGACAACACTCTGGTTCTTCACTGGCCCCCTTAGCTCTGAGCCTAATCTCGCCAGAACTGAGGTTCAGCTCTACCTTCCCCATAGCCCGTCTCATCATCCTTAGTCCCAAAACAGCACATTTGTCACCTATATGCTCTTCTATCTCCTCAGCCCTTACACAGGCAACTACTCGGCCTGGTGGGTTTTCCTCCCAGTGCATCTTTTCATCCTCAGTGCCACCAATACGACACTTATCTCTGGTCTCTCCCAATTCCTTCCTAAAAATGCCAGTGTTGTTATTCTCATTCCCTTTCTCAAATGCTAAACAGATGAAGGTTTCCCACCTGGAGCTCCTACCCCAGAAGTCCTGTATAGGTAGTTAATATAATTACACTCAGCATTTCAGAGTCAACATGGAAATTGTACACTGACTCACATTAAAGCTAAAAACACTATGATAACTTTCCTCATTTGTGTCTAGAATTATATCATGCCAGTGTGAGAACAGTGGTTCTTTCATGTAAGTTAGATCTGCTTTACATCCCTAAGTAATTTGATAGGAAAATGAATTCTTGCTGACTGCAGGGTTCAGGTAAATGAAAGCTTTAGAAACAAGGGTCCACAGTAAGGAAGGGTCACAGTAAAAGGCGGCCTTGGAACAGACTGTATGACAAAGTCTAGGGTCATTTTAGGCAATTACTGACAAGTAAATCCTCAGCTTGTACGAGTATACTCCAGTTCCCTAAAGAACCAGAACGTTCCTGTGCCATGGCCTTTGCTTATGCCTCGTCTTAGAATCACCTCCTGGCAATGCCCATTGGACAAACACCTAGTCATCCTTCAAGGCCCACTTCAAGTCTTACCTCTTCCATAAACGCTGTCCCCCACCCACTCTGGTCTCCTACAGTGTGTACCCTGATCTTCTTTGCATTGTATCTATTTGTGCCTTCCTGGTAAGAAGAACCGGAGCATAAACATGTTTGAACCTCCCATGACAGCAAGCATTTTGCACACAGTAGGGAGGTGTGTCCAAATGAGATCAGCTCATATATAAACAGGTGCTCTCAACTGGCCAGACACGCCCACATATTTGCTTTCCAATCTATGAGAAAATGAGTTTTCTCATTTCTCATAAAAAGTAGAAGCTTCAAATTTGAAGTTTGTGACATCCCTTTCCTCTTTTTTATCTTCCATACTCCTGGCTATTTATTACAAGTTTACAGCAGGTTATGGGGGGGGGGGGGATTTCCCTGGATTGAGGTACTTGGCATTTCTTCATGATACTATTGATTTCACTTGGCATAAATATAGCACCACCTGACAGTCAGAGGCTTAGCGGAGGAAGCACTGCTTGCTTGCTCTCCTGTTTTCTCTTTATAACCATGGGAAAGGCTAGTGCAGGCCTGGGAAACATTCCATTTTCCTCAAGTTTCCAGAACTGGATCTATCTGATGATATGAAAGATGACTGGAAAACAGAATTTCCAACTATTCTGTACTTAATAATCCCTGACTGATTGGAACATTTCACTATAGGCCAAAAGCAAAATCAAGAACAACAGTGAAATAACTTCCAGATTATCTAGGAAGGGGGAAAAACAAGGAGAACTAGGGGAGGGAAGGAAGGATGATCAAGGATTTTATGGATCTCTATGACTAATACCACTTCAGATGTGTGTAACATATCACCATGTATGAAGCACTCTGACATCAACAGATTCACTAATACAAAATCTGTACATGAATGGGGCCAGCATTCCCTGTTTCTACAGTATAAGACAGTGAGATTCTGAGCCTTTCCCCAGGTCAAGGTCATACTCTTAAGATGGGGGAACCTGGATCTGAACTTTACATTGTCTGCCTCCAGGTCTGGTATCATCCACAATCAATGCTGACATATGCACAAGGAAAAGAATTCATCTCCTCCCCTACCAAGAGCCTGCCACCCTGGTCTCACCTCTCCCTCTTCAGCCTTGGTCTCAGTGACTCCATCTTCCTTTGGTCCCTCCCCACCTCCACACAGGCTGGAGTCACCAGGTAGCCTAAAGTGGAACGGCCCTGCCCTGCACCATTCCACCACTCAGAGTGAACCTGGCAAGCCCCCCATCTGCCTAGCCCACCACACACTCAGCCTCACCACCGTCATCTGCCGTGAGACCAATGGCACTGATATCATTGTTGCCCTTTATCTGATTTATTAAGCCCACAAAAAGACTCAAGACCCTCAGAATTCTACATTTCCCAGACTCTAAAATGTATACAGCTCTGACATACCCCCTCCAGCCCCCATCTCCTAGTCCTCCCCAGCAACTGATATTTCCTCTAGACTTAGTCATCAGCAAGATTCCCTATCTTGCTCACTTCTTTCCTGAAAGTTCTTGCCACCTATTTGTTCTAACTTATGCATTCTCAATGGGGCTCTCATTTCACTCTCAAGGGTGGAATAATGGTTCCTTGGAGAAAGATAGGAAAAAACCTCAAATATTGCAATTTTTATCTAATCTGAACCTACCTGACAAAATCTTATTCCTCAGCAATTTAAATTCAGGGAGAAAGGATGGAACAAAATGTCTAAAAAAGGCCAGATGGGAGAAGCCTAATGAAAAACGGGCCAAGAGGCACCGCTCTAATTGAAATACAGTGGTCTCCTGAGCAGATATGCTTTCCCTGCAGGTCTCTGGGGTGGCTGCTTTCTCTCCACAGCCCTCAAACCTCTGGCCTAGAGCGCGGCTAGGTAATCACCTTACTCTTCATTGCAGAGTCCATTTCCTTCCCCCCAATTCCTAACCTCTCCCAGCTCTGAGTATAACATCAGCCTTTGCCACCTCTGCCCATCTGTATTGTGATCATCTTCCAACCCCCAAGTCCCAATCTGATCCTCTTCTTGGAAGATATTAATACTAGCCACTGGTTCACTACTATTCTCCAACTTCATGCCTGGTGTGGTTCTTAGTGATTTCAATATCCATATGTTAATTCATCCGGTACTCTGGCCTCTCAGTTATTTGATATTCTCTCCTTCAATGATCTTGTCCTTCAACCTAAGAAGCTCAGAACTGAAAAATCCTAGAAAAACCCTCACACCACCTCTGCCTTTCACTCCCTTGCCTGTGCTCCAAGTTGAATCATTAACCATAACTATAACCTCTCCATAGGCTTAATTTTTTTTTTTTTTTTTGAGTTGGAGTCTCACTCTGTCACCCAGACTGGAGTGCAGTGGCCGGGAGCGGTGCACAGCCTCAACCTGCTGGGCTCCGGCGATCCTTCCGCCTCGGCCTTCCAAGTAGCCGGAACTACAGGCACGTGCTACCACACCCGGCTAATTTTTGATTTATTGTAGAGATGTGGTCTCACCAAGTTGTCCAGGTGGGTCTCGAACCCGCGGGCTCAGGCAATCCACTAACCTCAGCCTCCCAAGGCGTGGGATTACAGGCTGAGCCACCGAGCCCGGCTCATAGGCTTAATTTCAAGTGTCCCTCTCTGACAACCATCTCCTATCTGTCCAGCTCACATCTTATACCCAACACCAAAACACTGGGCCCTACTGTTACAGTCCACTGTTCCTCATTCTCCTCTCCTCCCAGCTAAAATCCCATAAGCAATGGTTGCAACCACTCCCTTGCATGTGCTTGTAACTCCAGTGCCCCTTTCTAGCAGTGCATATTCACTCTGCCCAACATCATCAGTCCCTTGTTAAGTCCCCAACTTTCTGCCTACGCCATGATAGCACCCACAAAACTAAGTATGGCTAGAGAAAGACACAAAATCACATTGGCTAATATCTCTTTAAACCCATCTGCCAGCCAGGCACAGTGGCTCACACCTGTAATCCCAGCACTTTGGGAGGTGGAGGTGAGAGGATTGCCTGAGTCCAGGTGTTCGAGAACAGCCTGGGCAACTTGGCAAGATCTCGTCTCTACAATAAAACAAAAAATTAGCCAGGCGTGGTGGTGCATGCCTGTAGTTCCAGCTATTTGGAAGGCTGAGGCAGAAGCATCACCTGACCCCAGCAGGTAGAGACTGCAGTGGCCGTGAGCGTGCCACTGCACTCCAGTCTGGGCGACATAGTGAGACTCCAACTAAAAAAAAAAAAAAAAGTTGATGGCAACAGTCTACTGGAGAAGGAATTATTGATGATGTAACAAAAGGGAAAATTGCTGGGGTGGTGTCCTTGAGCAGATGAGAAGGAAAGGAATAGCACAGGTGGGGCTCGGTTGGGGGTAGGGTTTGAGTGCACGCATTGGGGAGCCTTCTGGATATTGTCTTCTGACTGTATCTCTCTCTTTTTTCCCCCAATGAAATAAGAAGCCAGGTCATTGGCTGACAGTATGGGGGAGAAAAGCACTGGAGGTGTGAGGAAAGAAAGGAGTAGGAAAGAGTCGCTAGGAGAGTGGGCTAGCAAATGGACTCAGGAGCCACCGCATCTGGCAACAAAATACATGAATTCTTGTATTTAAAAACAGAAACAAAACTCTTGCCTTCACTTTCCCCTCCATTTGCCATCCTATTACTGTGTTCCAAATTATAGCAACATTCTTCAAAACAACCACCTCTATTCAGTGTCTTCAGTCCTCTCCTCTCATGTTTTACCCCATTTATCATGAAACATTTCAAACCCATAAGAATGTTGAAATAGTCATATGAATCTCTGTATAATTTTTATCTAGATTCCCCAAAGGGCAGTATTTTGAAAATTTGCACTCATGTGCTCTCTCTCTTTCTCTCTATAAAATCACTCACCCTACTCCAGAGTCTTTTAACAGCAGCTCTCACGACACTTCAGCTGGGTGCTAGTTATTAAGCTACTGCCTCTCAGTTCCAAACCTGCCTTCTCTCCTCTCCTGTGACGCTGGATCTGGGACACTTGGCTTTGCCAGCCGCTCCTTGTTAGCCTCCACCAATAGGGGGAACTAGAGGGAGAATGCAGGCTGGAGGAGGGAGAAGGGACTAGTTCCTTTGTGTAGGCTTCCTGTTCCTCTGAGTGTTGTCCAGCAGTGCTTCACCACAGCAGCAGCAGCTGAATTCCATTCGCAGTTTTTTTCACTCACAGAACCAGCCTTACTAAATGACCCTCAGAGACACCAGCGCTAGCCAGCATGCCTTCCTCAGAGGTCTGGTCCTGGGTTCACAAGTCCCTCCCCTCAAACTCAGGGATGCCACCACTGGCCAAGCCCTTCCTCGGAGTTTCAGCCCCAAAGGACCTCTTCTCCAAGCTCATCAGTGGTTGTCACATTCGACATGGTTGATTATTCCCCGCTCCCTGAAATACTTTCTCATTTGGAAACCACTCTTTTCCTCCTACCTACTGGATGTTCCTTCAGCTCTCTGAACTGAGTTCAGTTCTTTTTCTACATACGCTCATTCCCTGGGTGATCAATTTCAGTCTTGTGACCTTAGTTACAATTTACGAATGTTGTGGAGGTAAGAGAAAGAAGTAATCTAGTCTACTGCCAGTTGGAGGGTAAACTGAAACAATCTGTTTTTGAGGGCAACTAAAATTCCATGTCTCAGAATTTTCTTTCAGATATAGTCCCAGTCTTATAGATATAATCCCAGAAGAGTACAAAGACAATATGTATAAGAATGCCCATTGAAATAATGTTTTCAATCACGAATTTTTGGGAGGTTTTTTGAGTTGGAGTCTCACTCTGTCACCCAGGCTGGAGTGCAGTGGCACGCTCATGGTCACTGCAGCCTGGAGCTGCTGGGCTTAGGTGATCCTTCAGTCTCAGCCTTCCAAGTAGCGGGAACTACAGGCACATGCCACCATACCCAGCTAATTTTTTTTTTAAATTTATTGTAGAGATGAGGTCTCACCAATTTGCCCAGGCTGATCTCAAACACCTGGGCTCAGGCAACCCTCTCGCCTCCACCTCCTAAAGTGCTAGGATTACAGGCATGAATCACCACGCCCAGCCTGATGGCACAGGTTTTTAAAAATTGTAGCAACACCTATTTGTTTTAAATTAACTGTGCTAATTATAAATGAGGCCTCCAGCACCATTTCTTTATACAGATTCCTTAGAATCTGCTAGACAGAAAGGTCATTTAAAGCAAGGATTCTGAGGCCGGGCATGGTGGCTCATACCTATAATCTCAGCACTTTGGGAGGCTAAGGTGAGAGGATTGCCTGAGCCCACAGGTTCAAGAACAGCTTGGGCAACTTGGTGAGACCTCATCTCTACAATAAATCAACAAAAATTAGCCAGGAGTAATGGCGCACACCTGTAGTTTCAGCACTCGGAAGCCTGAGGTGGAAGGATCACTTGAGCCCAGCAGGTTGAGGCTGTGGTGGCCATGAGCATGCCACTGCACTCCAGTCTGGGCAACAGAGTGAGACTCCAACTCAAAAAAATAATAAATAAATAAATAACTAAATAAATAAATAAATAAAGCAATAATTCTGAAGTTAGACCACTTAGCTTCAAATACTAGTTCCAGCCGGGCTCGATGGCTCAGCCTGTAATCCCGTGCCTTTGGGAGGCTGAGGTGAGTGGATTGCCTGAGCCTGCGGATTCGAGACCCGCCTGGGCAACTTGGTGAGACCTCATCTTACAATAAATCAAAAAATTAGCCGGATGTGGTAGCGCGCACCTGTCGTTCCAACTACTTGGAAGGCTGAGGCGGAAGGATCGCCAGAGCCCAGCAGGCCGAGGCTGCGGTGACTGGGAACGGCCACTGCACTCCAGTGTGGGTGATAGTGAGACTCCAACTCAAAAAAAAAAAAAAAAAAATTACTAGCTCCACTCACTAGATGTGTCCACCTTGGGCAAATTACTATGTTTCAGTTACCTCTTCATAAAATGTTATAAGGAGGTTGTGAGGATTAAATGAGTAAGCACAGATTATAGGGAAGCATATAGCACCCAGTATGTGTAAAATAAATGTTGGCAAACTTAACCAGTGCTACATTTACCAAGAAATAAAATTATATTTTTTTATTAGTCAGATTTCTCAGTAACCTGCAATCTCTTTCTACTCAATCATTCTGAAATACTGAGGGACTTAGTTTCAGTCTTCACTATAAAGCCAAGGGATGATAATACAGAGATACCAGTTGAATATTTTACTCCCTTGAGGCTTTAACAAGAACATACCAACAAGACAGGCTTAGCCCAGCCAAATGTCAGCATGTGAGCTTCTGAATTCGTCAGAAACCATACTGTGCACACAGGTCCTCACCTCACACTTTCGATCTGCTTCAGACACATTGAGGTTGTTTATATTCTGCTCGATGGTTTTGTATGAATGCTTCTTCTTTGGCTTTGGAGCCTTTTTGGTTGTTCCCGTTTCAGTAGCACTTCCATCTAAAAGAAGAAATAAAATTGGTTACTGCAAGGCAGCTTTGAAGCATGTGAGTGAACTTATTAACTCAAGCTCTTCAAAACCCTAAGGAATGGTGTTATTTAAACATGTGCAATTCTCTCAGAGCAACAGGTCTATCCAATCTGCAGCTTGTAGAGAAACCCAGTGCTAGAGTTGGCTTCAAATATAAGCCAGTTTCCAAAGACAGCCCCCCCCCACCCACAAATCAGAAGCTCCCTAGTTGGTAATGTTTACTCAACCATGCCTAAAGTAAAATTTCTTTTATTTCTTTTTTTCTTTTTTTTTGAGTTGGAGTCTCACTCTGTCGCCCAGGCTGGAGTGCAGTGGCACACTCACGGCCACCGCAGCCTCAGCCTGCTGGGCTCAGGAGATCCTTCCACCTCAGCCTTCCAAGTAGCTGGAACTACAGGCGTGCACCACCACACCTGGCTAATTTTTTTGATTTACTGTAGAGATGAGGTCTCGCTGAGTTTCCCAGGATGGTCTTGAACCCCTGGGCTCAGGTAACCCTCTTGTCTTGGCCTCCCAAAGTGCTGGGATTACAGGTTTGAGCCACTGTGCCCAGCACACATTTTTTGAATTTGTCGCCTAGGCTGGAGTGCAGTGGCATGCTCACAGCTACTACAGCCTTGATCTGCTGGCTTCAGGTGATTCTTCCACCTCAGCCTTCCAAGTAGCTGTAACTATAGGTGTGCACCACCATGCCCAGCTAATTGTTTTATTTATTGTAGTGACGAGGTCTCGCCAAGTTGCCCAAGCTGGTCTTAGACCCTTGGGCTCAGGCAATCCTCTTGCCTCTGCCTCCCAAAGTGCTAGGATTACAGGCGTGAGTCACCGTGCTAGTGTGTGCATGTGTATGCATATGTGTGTATGTGTGTGTGTGTATTTTAAGAGACAGGGTCTCCCTCTGTCACCCAGGCTGAAGCACAGTGGTGTGATCATAGTTCACTGCAGCCTTGAACTCCTAGGCTCAAGCAGTCCTCCCACCTTGGCCTCCCAAAGTACTGAGATTACAAGCATGAGTCACTACGCCTGGTCTCATATATGATTCTAAAAATGTCATGGCCGGGTGCAGTGGCTCACGCCTGTAATCACAACACTTTGGGAGGCCTGCCTGAGGCTAGGAGTTTAAGATCAGCCTGGGAAACATAGTAAGATACTGTCTACAGAAAAAATAAATAAAAATAGAAATGTCCATGTTTTCAATAAAAAGAGATAACTAATTTCTTGTGACCTCATTCTAGTATATTACTCAAATAACTACCTGGTATGCCCTAAAAGAAGTCCCTTAAATAAAGGTCCCAAATTCACACACCTGCACCACGGTCCTCCACTTCTTCTGAAGATGGCGCGTCTTTGCCCAGCCCCCCAAGGACCCTGTATACATCAGCGTGGACAGCATCTACACGCACAGCATAGATCTTGGTGCTGGCATCAAGAGTGCCAGCAGCCACCTAGTCAAACAAGCAGAGCTGCACTCATGAAGATGCACAGAAAAGGACTTCTGAACAGGTGAATCACAACAAGCTTCACAAAATATTTCTTGCCCCAAGAAAACAATGTTAAAGATCCACCCTCCTAAGACTGCTAGGGAATAAGCAGAACATATATTTTCTTTGTATTTCATCAGTTTAGGAAAGTAAAGTAGCTAATACAATGCCTAAACGAGGAACGCACTCATGTATTTGCAGAATTAAATTGTGTTATACTAAGCATTAGAAATAATCATCATTTAATTCAGATGCAAGAAAAAATGGACATCCTTCTTACTTTAAAGTTGGTGGGTTCGGTGTCTTTCTGTTTAAGAATCTCTGACATAAAATCAATCAAGTGTAAGCCAAAAGCATTCTTGGTAGTGATTTTCTGAAAACAGAAAAGTTTGTTATTTATAACCTAAGCTCATGTAAATATGCTACTCTGAAAGAGGAAATTAAGTCTTTTTTAAAAATATCTTTTCTTTTCTTTTTCTTTTTTGGTGAGAGGGTCTCACTTTGTCACCTAGGCTGGAGTGCAATGCCGCCATTATAGCTCACTGCAGCCTCAACCTCTTGGGCTCAGGCAACTCTTTTGCCTCAGCCTCCTGAGCACCTGACTAATTTTCTTATTTTCTGTAGAGATGAGGACTCACTATGTTGCCCAGGCTGGTCTCAAGCAACCTTCCCAACTGGGCCTGCCTGCTAGGATTACAGGCATGAGCCACTGCACCCGGCTGAAAGAGGGAACTAAGTCTTTATATAGGAATACCCACATCTCACCACTGATCTAACACTTGGCAAGAGATAGATCCACAAATGTGTGTCCTCACACTCATGCCTAAAGAGTGACAGCACATGATTCCTGAGTGTTCACCGTGTGCAAACCCTGCTCTAAGACCTGCACAAGAAAGGACTCAGTCACTCTCACAACTCTAGGAGGCAGGCACTACCCTCATTCTCCAGGGAAAGGCCCTGCAGCAGAGTGGTTGGATGACTAGCACACGGCTTGTAGGTGTGTAGCCTCCAACTCAGGCCAGCTCCAGTACTATTAGCTCTAGAACTCTAAGACCTGGCTACTGTCCAGCTCCAGAATTCACACTATTAACCCCTGAGCCATGCCACCTCTCTAGATACACTGCAGGTAGCAGGCAACCTCTCAAGAGGAACATCAAAGGTCTCTAAGAAACAGTATAACTATACTAAAAACACCTGCATTAAAACTCACTGGAGAATAAAATAATTATTACTGATCGTGCATTCTCTACAGAATCAAGATAGCTATATTTACCCTCTAACCAAGATGAACAATCAAAATCTTCAACATCAAAATCTTCAGTGATAAACCAGCAAATACTCACGTTTTCAGTGGATAGTTTGATACAGGTGGAATAATGTTCTGTAATCTGCGTGTTTGTAAACTTAGGGATAGAGGATGAAACATCAACACTCCTAAATGGAAAACAAAAACAAACAACTCTGGCAAGGATCCATGATACTGTAAATTTTCAAAACCCAAACTCAGAACCCATGAGTTTTTGTGGAGATGCCTGGACCCATACAACCCACGTCGAAATGGATGTTTTAGGGAGAGCCAGCCTGGAAACACTCACCTACTGGAGGGGGAGGCTAACAAACAAGACGAGTCTGTGCTGAACTGCAGGTCAAAGACCCTAGAGCGTCTCCGCTGAAGTCGCTCCTTTTCATCATCATTCTGAGGAAAGTCTTTAAGGACTGGGGTGCCAGGAGTACTGAGAGAAGCCTTCCTGGGCAGAAGCATTGAGAACACCCGTTCCGAAGGTGAGGAGGCACTATGGGGGTGTCCACGGGTCTCTGAAGAAGAGTTATTCATTGTGGCTGGCAGTGATGAAACAAAACGCTCAAGAAACCTTCAACAGAACATTTCCTATATCTAAAGGGGACTTGGCCTTTCATAAGATTGAGGTTCACCATCTACTGCCCACTAAAATCTTCTACAATTCTAATACTTAACGGCTAGAACCTCTAGAATTTGGGTGATAGGTTTCTGATGCTTCCTTGCTAATCTGGGACAAATAGCCACTCTGCAGCTATCTAAGCACTACATGGATATAAAGATGGGTAAGGTAACATGCCTCTGATAAGCTCATAAACTAAAAAGACAATAGACATAGATAACCAACCATGCCAGGTAAGGAGAGACAGATGCTGAGACAAAGGTGAAGTATGGGTTATAGAGTCAAACAGACTGAGTTCTAATTCCAGCTTCTCCAAGTCTTGGAGAGGAGACAGGGAATAAATGATATAAACATATAAAATACATAGAATGTTCCAAAGAATCACCCACATATTATTTGATAACTGCAAATGAAAAATGTCTTTTACAATGAAAAATCTGCCAGTCACCACATTAACCAGTCAAATGTAGCCACACTAAAATGAGACAACCTGAAACTCACTCATTTCCTGAAATGACACAACATAAAATTCATGGCAGTGACCAAGAACTATTTAACCAAAAACCCTAGATCTTTAACTCTCATTTTACCAGAAATACAAGGTATCGAGGAACAAGTTAAATGACATCACAAGGAATATTCAGACAACTCTAGAGTGTGGGACAGTTTGCAAGACAACTGGCTTAGTCTCTTAATTTAAAAGTTGCTGACAAAAAAAAAAAAAGTAAAATGTAGGGGGAACTCTTCTGGAATAAAAGGAACCAAATAGTCATACAAACCAAAAATGATGCATGAGCCTTCAGCTAATCCTTGGTCAAAAATTAACTATAAACATTTTGGGGATAACTAGGAAAATTTAGAATACAGTTTAGGGCAACTCCCTTGGGTCCCCTCCCACTGTGGGAGCTTTTCTGTCCTCTCAATAAATCCTGCTTTCTCAAAAAGAAAAAAGAGAATACAGTTTAGATATCAGATAACATCAAGGACTTGATTTTTATTGACTTAGGTGTGACAATAATATTACGATTATGTCATTTTTTTTTCATATCAAGCATAAAATTTACTAGATTTTAGGTGATTTGGTCTTTTTTCAAAGGCATTTTCAGTCAAAGAGTTTCTAAGTTATCTGAATACAATCCAACACAATGCCATGCAATTATAAGTCTAAATGAAACAATAAGAACAAGTCACATCCAGTTATTTACTAGTACTCCTCAATATTGTGCAATTATTATTATTTTTTAAAATATTTTTTATTATGATATTGTGGGGTACAGTTAAGGGTTAGGTATACAAATATGCTTCATTCAGGCACCCTTGTTGATAAGAGGTGTCTCCCTATGCCATTATTTTTAGTAGATGCAAAAGAGGCAATTTAGAGGTGAAGTGAAATGCTTACTTTCAACTGGATCAGTCGAAAATAAATATAAAGCAAAGATGGCAAAATGTCAGCAGTTGTTGGAGCTAGGTAGTAGATGTTAGTGTTTATTATCTTAGTCTTTTAATTTCCCTGTATGTGTGAAAATTTTAATAATAAAACATTAGAAAATACATGGCAAGGTCGGGCACAGTGACTCAAGACTGTAATCCCAGCACTTTGGGAGGCTGAGGCGAGAGGATTGCCTGAGTCCACAGATTCGAGACCAGCCTGGCCAACTTGGCAAGACCTCGTCTCAACAATAAATCAGAAAATTAGCTGGGCGTGGTAGCACGTGCCTGTAATTCCAGCTACTTGGAAGGATGAGGCAGAAGGATTACCTGAGCTCAGCAGGTCAAGGCTGTGGTAGCCATGAGCATGCCACTGCACTCCAGTCTGGGCAACAGAGTGAGACTCCAACTCAAAAAAAAAAAGAATATATATGGCATGTGAGTTGGAGATAAATGTTATGGAGAAAAATAAAGCATGTAAGGGGAATAAGGAGGATTAGGGAACAGAGATAGGTAGTCCTTTTAAATTGAATGGTCAAGAAAGGCTACACCAGGAAGGTAACATCAGAATCAAGACCATGCAGATATTTGGGGAAAACTACATCAGAGCAGAGAGAACAGCAAGCACAAAGGTGGGAACATGCTGGCATGCTTGAGGGTGCCTGTGTGGTTGAATCGGAGAAATCCAGGGGGAGTGGTGCAGCAGTCTGAGGGGAGTCCGACTCTCCAGAGCCTGTAAGAGCAGGGACACCAATTAGTCAAGACACAGAAAGGGACAGGAGCATTACTTATGGGCCACTGTAAAGTGAGAAGGGAAGTGATTGGACGATGACAAGAGGAACAAAGTGACCTAACATACTTCAAGAGGATCCCTCTGGCTATTATACTGAGAACAGACTGAAAAGGGAGCAAGCACAGACAAGCAGGAGGAACCGCTAGAAGGCAACTGCCAATAATTAGGACAAGAAACAACAGGGATTCAGAGGAGAGAAGTGGCAGTGGAGGAAGTAAGAAGTAATTCAGGCACTGGATACAGTCTCAAGATAGAGCCAACATGATTTCCTGATGGATCAAATGTGGTGCATGAAGGAAAACAGGGGACTCAAGAATAACTGCAAGGGTATCCTCAAACTGATGAAACAGAGTTGCCATGGACCGAGAGAGGAAGATACGCAGAGAAAGGAGACAAGGTCAGGGCTCAGTTTTGGACACGCTAGGCTTAAGATGCTTATTAGTCATCCAACGGGGATCTACTCCTGGGATGTATGGGAAAGTTCCAGGCTAAATATACACATTGGGAAGTAATCAGCATATAGAGAGTATTCAAAGCCATAAGACTAGACTAAATCACTAAATAAATGAGGAGAGTGAGAAAAGAGCAGAAGTCCAAGGCCAAGTCCTAGAACACTACAGAAGTTTCAAGAGTGGGAAAGAAGGAGGAACCAGCAAAAGAGATGAGGAGTGTATATCTAGTGAGGTAGGGAACAAAGCAGGAGAATGTGGTATTCCGACAGCCAGGTGAAGAAAGTATTTCAGGGAAGGAAGATGTGATGAGCTATGTCAAACGTGGCTGATAAGTCAAATTAGATGAGGACTGAGAACAGCTCATTGGATTTAGCAACTTAGAGGTTTACTGGTTATCTTGACAAGAGCAGTTTTCCTAGAGTAGTGAACTGAAGTGGATTCAAGAGAGAATTTGGAGACAGCAAACATAGAAAGGGTTTTCAAGGACTATAGAAAAAAAAGAGAGAGATCAGAGGGTGAGGGCTGAAAGGGAAGTGAAGTCAAGAAAGCAATTTTTAAGATAGAAAAAAAATTCAACCAGGCGTGGTGGCTCATGCCTGCAACCCCAGCACTTTGGGAAGCAGAGGCTAGAGGATTGCCTGAGCCACAGGTTCGAGACCAGCCTGGGCAACACGGTGAGACCTCATCTCTACAATAAATCAAAAAACTAGCCAGGCATGATAGCGCGTGCCTGAAATTCTCATTCTCATTCTCTCTCTCTCTCTCTCTCTCATCTCTACAATAAATCAAAAAATTAGCCAGGCATGATGGCGTGTGCCTGAAATTCTCTGTCTCTCTCTCTCTCTAATTTACTTTCTAAATAAACTATGTTTTCCAACTTTAAAAAAATGATTCAGAAGGTCTGGCTTTAAACCCCAGTTCCACCACTTACTATCTGACAAACATTTAGGCAAGAAAACGTTCTAAGCATCTGCTTCACTCCCCAAAATGGGAATAAGAATATAGACCTCAGCTGGTTCAGAATTGGTGACGCCAAAAAAAAGTTGTATATGCACAATACAACACATATTGTATAGAAACACATTAAAAATAAAGTAATACACAATAAATATTAAATGGCTGCCCATGTGAGGGAGAAATAGGGATAAAAATAGGGATAAAAGGGAATAAAATAAGCCAGGAAGTGCAGCTCACACCTGTAATCACAGCACTTTGGGAGGCAGAGGCAAGAGGATTGCCTGAGTGCAGGGGTTTGAGACCAGCCTGGGCAACTTAGTGAAACCACATCTCTACAATAAATTAAAAAATTAGCTGGGTGTGGTGGCACACACCTGTAGTTCCAGCGACCTGGAAGCCTGAGGTGGAAGGATCGCCTAAGCCCAGCAGGTCGAGGCTGCGGTGACCAGGAGTGTGCCACTGCCCTCCAGCCTGGGTAACAGAATGAGACTCCAACCCCCAAAACAAAAAACAAAAAGGAAAATGGAAAGGAGAAGGTAGGAGACATTTAGATGTGAGTACTGCAGGGTAAGGAAAGAAGTTGGACCTTGAGAGAAGACACCCTAACAAAAATCCATAGCACTGAAGGAGGAACTTGTTTAAAAGGAAACTAAACTAGGGAATTAGAGGCACGCTTTAATTCTCCAAATCTTCCTTCCCTGATTTCTCTCCTAGTCTTTGATATTATGCATCCATTCATTCAACAGATGGTTACTACATTCAAGACACTTCCTTCCTGAATGAAGGACCAGAAGAGGAAAATAAACCACTTCCTATGTCTACTTTCTCATTTCCCACTCATTTTTCAGCCCTCTCTGGTCTGCTTCCTATTCCTACCACTTCATGAAAATTGTTTTGTCATGATCATCTACAACTTCCACATGGCCAAACTCCATTGTCACTTTTTCAAGCCTCCTTTTTCTTGAGATTTGGCAACATTTGAAACAGTTGACAATCCCTTCCTCCTCTTCCTTCTCCTCTATCCCGCTTCTTTTTTCGTTTTTTTTGTTTTTTGTTTTGGAGTTAGGGTCTCACTCTGTTGCCCAGGCTGGAGTGCAGTGGCATAATCACGGCTCACCACAGACTCCACCTCTGGGGCTTAAGCGATCCTCCTGTGTCTGCCTCCCAAGTAGTTGGAACTACAGGCACGTGCCACCACATTGGGCTAATTTAAAAATTTTTTTTGTAGAAGTAAGATCTCGCTATGTTGCCCATGCTGGCCTTGAACTCCTGGGCTCAAGTCATCCTCCCGCCTATACCTCCCAAAGTAGGATTACAGGCTTGAGTCACCTCACCTGACTTCTATCCAGGCTTTAATGTTGGTTCTAGATGAACTCTTTACAAAGTCTTTCTTGTATTCTCACCTGTTCCCATGGTTTTATGATCTACATAATAACGATGTCCAAAGTTATTTCTTAGCCCAAGGGCCACTTTCCTGAGTAGTCTATATCACTCTCCTGAATGCCAAATTTTTACTGAGAGGATTTTTTTAAATCAAGGTCTCACTCTGTTGCCCAGGCTGGAATGCTGTGGAACGATCATGGCTCACCACAGCCTCAACCTCCTGGGCTCAGGTGATCTTTCACCTCAGCCTCTTGAGTAGCTGGGACTACAGGCACGCACCACCACGCCAAGCTAGTTTTTTTAATTTTGTAGAGATGAGGTCTCGCTATGTTGCCCAGGCTGAGTTCAAACTTCTAGGCTCAAGCGATCCTCCCACCTTGGCCTCCCTAAGTGCTGGTATAACAGGTGTGAGCCACCATGCCCTGCCTCAGGTGATTATTGACCCCTCCACCTGAGTGTCTCTCGGGTAATTCACATTTACCATGCCCAAAATGTAACTCAATTTCCAAACTTTTTACCAGGGCCTACCAGTCAGATCTCACTAAGCTTAGTCACAATGTTCTCCTCAAGTCCTAGTCCAGGCCAGGCTCTTTCCTGCCTCGTTTTTCTCCTTTTGCTTGAAACACGTTCCCCAGTCTCTGCTTAAAGATCTTCCCTGAATCCCTAATCTAAAGAAGCCAGCCCCTACTGGGCTCTTCTCAATCATAACACTCAGTCTCATCTGTGATTATTTCGTTTTTCTATTGCCTGTCTCTCCAAGTCCAAGCTCCAAGACTACAGAGATCTTATTTGTTTTGTTTTTATTATTTTTCTGCATTCGACAGAGGGTCTGGCCCAAATTTGAACGCAAAAGCTAAATGCTAATCAAACAGAGGTAGCCACAACCGTTTCACGGTCCTCAAAATAACATCTATTCCAGGAAAGTCGCTTTTTTAATGGAGAGAGATGCCCGGCACTGCGTGAAAGCTCAGGCGAGAAGCCGCTCTACGGTCCACGTAGGGACAGAAGAGAGGGACCCACTTCGCGCGCGCTCCTGACGCCGGCCGAAGCTGTGTCCCGATTGGCCGGCCGCCCCTTCCGCCCCGCCTGCCCGCCCTCCTTCCCCCGCGCCTACCTCCGCACTCGGTCGACGGGCCGAGAGCCGGGCTGAACATATCCGCTCTGCCTATTCAGTCCGGGCCGGGCCCGCCTGCTCGAAGCACCGCTTCGCTGTGCGACCTTCCCGCCGCCCCTCCACCCAGCCGGACCTCACCTGGACAGGGAGGTCTCATCTCGCCTTCCGCGTCTCGGGAGCTGGTTTTAAATCGCGCGCGCAGAGACGCCAGAACGCCGTAACGGCCGCGTTACGTCACCGGGAGGGCGGTGCCCGCGGCACGCATGCGCAGAGCGCCTCGGTCGTCCGCGGGGATCAGTCTCTCTGGATGGCGCGGAAGTGAGACGTCTTGTGTCGACTGCTTCTAGCCCGGGCCCTGAGAGTATTTTCAGGGCTCCATGGTCCCTCTGAAATAGTAGGGAAAAGCCCTGCTTCCGAGCGCTAGGCGCGGAACTGGGCGCTGGGGACCCAGTGTCGAGCAGGGCGGGCAAGAGCCTCTCTTTCGTGGAACTTACTTTCTAATGGAGAGGAAGGTTACCGAGAAAACGAAGTTCCTCCTCTTCGAGCGAGACGCTGAAACGTAGGAAGGGTGTGGGACGGAGGTAAGACGAGCCGAAGCGGGAAGGAGAAGCGTCCCAGGCGGAGGAAGGACGAGTGAGATGTACTTTTTTTTTTTTTTGAGTTGGAGTCTCACTGTCGCCCAGACTGGAGTGCAGTGGCACGCTCCCGGCCACCGCAGCCTCGACCTGCTGGGTTCCGGCGATCCCTCCGCGTCAGCCTTCCAGTTAGCTGGAATTAAAGGCGTGCGCCACCATGCCCGACTAATTTTTTTTTTTTTTTTTTTTTTTGTGTTGGAGTGTCACTCTGTCGCCCAGGCTGGAGTGCAGTGGCCGCTCCCAGCCACCGCAGCCTCGACCTGGGCTCCGGCGAGCCTTCCGCCTCAGCCTTCCAAGGAGCTGGAACTACAGGCGCGCGCTACCACAGCCGGCTGATTTTTTTTTATTTATTGTAGAGATGAGGCCTCGCCAAGTTGCCCAGGCGGGTCTCGAACCCGCGGGCTCAGGCAGTCCACTCACCTCAGCCTCCCAAGGTGTGGGATTACAGGCTGAGCCACCGAGCCCGGCTTAATTTTTTTGATTTATTGTAGAGACGAGGTCTCACCAAGTTGCCCAGGCTGATCTCGAAGCCGTGGGCTCAGGCAGTCCTCTCACCTCGGCCTCCCAAAATGCTGGGATTATAGGCATGAGCCACCGCGCCCGACATTTTTTTTTTTTTTTTTTTTTTTTAACGAAGGGCATCGTCTTAATCAGATTCTTGTGAAAAGCTTCTTGGAGGCCAGGCGCAGTGGCTCACCCCTGTAATCCTAGCACTTTGGGAGGCCGAGACCAGAGGATTGCCTGAGCCCAATAAGTCAGGAAAAATTAGCTGAGCGTGGTGGTGCACACCTGTAGTTTCAGCTACTTGGAAGGCTGAGGTGGAAGGATCGCCTGAGCCCAGCAGGTCGAGGCTGCAGTGGCTGTGAGCGTGCCACTGCACTGCAGCCTGGACGACAGAGAGATTTCAACTCAAAAAAAAGTTTCCTGGAAACCATCACTTTTCCCAAAAAAAGTCGGAAAAGTGAAAGGAGTGTAAATAGCTGCCTGTCCGTTCAGCTTCATCTGATCCAAAGGATTGAATTACAGAAGAAAAGGCAAAGGGGATTCCTTCAGGTATCTCTAGAACATCCTGTAATTTCTTGTAACTCACACATCTGGCATCTTTTATGGTGTTTATCCTCTAGGGCACTATTGGCATTTGGGGTGAAACAATTCTTGACATAGAGGGTGCTACATGCCTGTAGGCTGTTTAGTATTTGTTTAACTTTGCCCACTAAATGTCATCAGGGCCCCTCAGTCATTTTGGCAACTAAAAAGAATTGCCCTTTTTTTTCTTCCAGTCAGGATCTGTCACCCATGGTGGAATGCAGTGACGTGAAAGTGACATGACCCCAGCTCATGGCAACCTCTTGGGCTCAGGTGATCCTAATACCTCAGCCTCCCAATTAGGATGCGCCACTACACCGGGCTACTTTTTTTATGTTTATAGAGGCGAAGTCTCACTGTGTTGTCCAGGCTGGCTGGTCTGGAATTCCTGAGTTCAGGCAATCCCCCTCACTCCCCAGCCTCCCAGCCCCCTCCACCCCCGTCTCTCAAAGTGTTGGGATTACAGGTCTGAGCCACTGCACCTGTTGCACTTTCTGAACCTATTTGTTGTTCACATGAGCTTGTTCTTCTGGTGACCATCTTCAAATCTTTAGGGTAAGGCATTGTGGAACAGCAGAAAGAAAAGTTTACAATGTTCTTCGCAGTCAATGATACCACCAGCCACCCAAGAACCCAAATCAGCATCCTAGATAGCGCCCTAACTCCTCTCTCCACACACAATTCATTATCAAGCAAGCTCTGTTAGCTCCTTAAAATATCTATTCATGCTGAGTACGGTGGCTCACGCCTGTAATCCCAACACTTTGGGATGCGGAGGTGAGAGGAGTACCTGAGCCCAAGGTTCAAGACCTCATCTCTATAATAAATCAAAAAATTAGCTGGGCGTGGTGCTGCACGCCTGTGGTTCCAGCTACTTGGAAGGCTGAGACAGAAGGATCGTCTGAGCCCAGCAGGTCGAGGCTGCAGTGGCTGTGAGTGTGCCACTGCACTCCAGCCTGAACAACAGAATGAGACTCCAACTAAAAAAAATTAAAATTTAAAATTAAAAAAAGCTGTTCAATCCTGCCTGCCTCCTTTTCATCCATCTTACCTGCTCTCTGGCCTGCTCTGACTGTCTTCTCCTTGGGCCCTGAGTGGCATTTGCCAAGTTCATATCCGAGCTATTACTCCCACTTGTCCTCCCCCACTTCCTTGTGGAAGTCTAAAACCCTTCAAAGGTTCTGCTGCCCTGGGAACTTCTAAGGGTTCTATAAGGTCCTGATGGTTTGGCCTGCCTCCTGCCCCCTTGCAGCCTCTCCAGCCTTGTAGTATACCTTGTCTTCCTTGCTCCGTTTCCTTCAGCTGTTACAGACTGAAAAGAGGCCATTTTGGTTATATCAAAACAGCCATTTAGAAAAGACTTAGAAACTTGTATTAGTGGAGTTGGGCTGAACATAGAAGCCATTTGAATTTGAAAGTGAACGTTTTTCCTTGTCCCCCCCCTTAACTTCCTGGATCTAGTAATTGTTGCTAGTACTGAAGGAAACACAACCATCTTCATTGAGCCCCCTGGTAAGCAGGAGACACACGCAATAAGACTGCACGTAGTTAGCCGGGCATGGTAGCGTGCACGTGTAGTTCCAGCTACTTGGAAGGCTGAGGCGGAAGGATCGCCGGAGCCCAGCAGGTCGAGGCAACAGACTACACTGCACTCCAGTCTGGGCAACAGAGTGAGACTCCAACTCAAAAAAAAAAAAAAGGCTGCACGTTCCTGGAAAAACCTCCGCTGGACCTAGATAAGAAATGGAGGCCGAGGCAAGAGGATCGTCTGGGCCCAGGGCTTCAAGACCAGCCTGGGTGTTTACAATATATCAAAAAATTAGCCGGGCATGGTAGCATGTGCCTGTAGTTCTGGCTACTTGGAAGGCTGAGGTGGAAGGATCACCTGAGCCCAGCAGGTTGACACTGGGGTGGCTGTGAGTGTGCCGCTACACTCCAGCCTGGGTGACAAAGAAAGAAAGAAAGAAATGGGCTCTGCTGAAACTTTCTAAAACCCAGAAATGTATCTGTTCCCTTAGTCTCTAGATGACAACTGCTTTCTTTCATGTCTTTGTATTAATTTTATATATAATATTTAATCAAGCCTTGTGAACCAGAACTCCTGGAATAAACAAACAAAACTGTAGCCAACTAGTACACAGCCCCAAATTGTTCAAGATAATTGTAACTGAGAAGAGTGGCAGCATTGATGTAATCTGAGCACTGGTTTGTGACAGTAACTGTTTGGGGTCTAAACACTGATTGAGAAAGAAACTAATAGTCATAAGACATGTAGTCATTATTAATCAATGGGGAGGGAGATAAACTGTATGTTTTATTATAAATACTGGATGAAAACTCTGCTTAAAGTTTGGGTGGATATACAGCCTGTTCCCTGATTCCATGGTAGCAGAATAAAACTCCATATTTCTCCCAGCTTTTTGCCTCTTGTATTTGATTGATCACGAGGGAAGCAGCCGATTGTTGGATCTGTCCATAACACAGATCCACTTGGGCCTTCTTTCAGACTCCCCTCACCACGCCCACTCCCACCATAGGAACTCTGTACATGCGCAGTCCTCCACCTAGGATTCTCTTCATCCCCCTCTTCACCCTGTTAGCTCCACTTCCTCAGGGAGGCCTTCTTACTGAAGCCTTCAGTAGCAGAATATGTCATGGCTGCAATTTTTTTATATGCACTAGGGGGACTATTTCATGCCTCCTGCATTGATTGTCAACTCCATGAGGATGAAGCCATATCTGCTCTGCTCACCATTGTTTTCCCGCAGACCCTGGACACAGCAAGTCCTTAAACACATGTTGAATGAGTACAGCTGGAAGACAAGTTCAATCCTATTACATTCTCGGAGCCTCATTTTCTTCCTTGGCTATAAAATGTGACAGTACTTCCTTCAAAGACTGGACTTGCTCAGGATATGAGGGGCCCTTGTCATCTCCCTTATTTGTTCCCTCTGCTGAGTGCATTTGAGGGAAGAGAGTGGGAACAGCTGTGATCCTCTGGAGTCCATGTGTGCTCTAGGAGCAGCAAAGATCAGGAGGTGGTCAGTGGCACCAAATCAGAAGCCTCTGAGGAGCTAGCTTAAAATCCCTGGCAGAAGACTACTAGGTGACCTACCAGGTGAGGCTTGAGGCTGTTGTGTAGAGATAACGGAGCCACTTAAACTTCAAGCTTCCTGTGCAGGGAGGCAGAGCCAGCTCCACGCCAGCATCTCTGGGCTAGGCCCGCCCATTGCCCTCAGGTCTTTCACTCCCTGCTCTGAATGCCATCTTTGTTTTAGGGTTAGGCCTGTGGAGGGTGCCAAAAGAATGAATGATTCATGCTAGTATCAGTGGTATGCAAAGCCACTTTGTCAGTACAAAAGTAAAGGCGTAGGGCCCCTCCCCCACTCCTAGGCCACCAGAAAAGTGGTGCTGGAGTCATCTGCCTTCCCCCACCCACTTTACTCCTCTTGGGGAGTCTACTTCCCCAAAATAAATGGGAAACAGCTTTAGTTCAGATGAGGAACAATAGTGTTATCTGTTGACTACCTGAACAAGCAATCTTTTGGCTTCAGTCTGCCCTGAACCTCCAGCCTGCAGCCAGCTTATATCATAATACAGTTCCTGATACAAACCATCAAGTCCTGGAGCCTCAGTGGGCATGGAGCTGAAATGGCTTGGGATTAATTTTGGCCTCTATGCAAATGCCTTTAATTTTTGTACATGATATGAAATTCCTGTCTTCCTAAAGACTGGGCTAAGAACCAACAATTTCTGTCTTCTAGAATTTTCAAACAGTAACATACCACCCCTTAAAATACAGTGATTTTTGCTTTTCAAAGCACTTTAACACTCATATCTTGTTTTATTCCCAAGATCACACTGAAAGGTTCCTAAGGCAGGTACTTTCTTCTTGACTCTGCCACTTACTAGCCATGTGACTTTGGGGAAGTTGCTTACCCTTTCTGTGCCTTGGTTTCCTCATATGTAAAATGGAGGGGATAAAGGGCCCACTTCATAGCATTAAATGAGTTATGGTGCCTGGCTCGGTGGCTCAGCCTGTAATCCCGCACCTTGGGAGGTTGAGGTGAGTGGATTGCCTGAGCCTGCGGGTTCAAGACCTGCCTGGGCAACTTGGCGAGACCTCATCTCTACAATAAATCAAAAAACTAGCCGGGCATGGTAGTGAGCGCCTGTAGTTCCAGCTACTTGGAAGCCTGAGGTGGAAGGATCGCCGGAACCCAGCAGGTCGAGGCTGTGGTGGCGGAAGCGGCCACTGTACTCCAGTCTGGGCAACAGAGTGAGACTCCAACTCAAAAAAAAAAAAAAGAGTTATGGTATGTAAAGCAACCAGAACGATGTCCAGAACACTGCAATGCTCAGTGAATGCCTAGTATTCCAATTACTATAACTGCTGCTGCATCCTGGGGGCTAGCCAGGTTTTGTTTTGGAATAAAGCTTAGCTCCTGTCTAGAAGTTTCCCCTTTAATTGTAAGAGTATTCCCAGAGCACTACAGGTCTGTTCTTTCCATTACTACTTGTTTTTATTTAATACTCTTTCTTGTACCCTCTGCCCCACCCAAGCTTTGCTGACTATTCCCTTTGTAATCTGCCCACTCATAACATTACATTTTCTTTCTTGTTTCCTGCTAGACTAGAAACAACCATGTGTCCTAGAAATCATATCACCTTCTTTCTACCTGAGCCGATTTTTAGAGTATATCCATGTTGTTTGTAGCCACTAAAATCTTTCAGTTTGGCAGACATTTTGGTTTAGGCATCATGAAAATTAATCACCTAGATGTTCCTTATTCTTTTCTGGCTACTGGTCAGGCCTGTGGGAAACCACAAGCAGACAGGTTCAAGGTACATTGAGAAATACCAGGATGTACTAGATGGAACTATCAGGGTAACATGAACTTCTTGGGAACAGGCATGTGAGAAAGCTGATCCACTGAACGTATTATTGCACAGATTCCAATGCATACAGAAAAGAGCCTTCTTTATTGGTTTGCAACTAAAACACCAGCGAATGATTTTCTAAACAAAAAGTATATAGATATTTTTGAAACACCAAAATCCCACCAGCATAGAGCCAACCATCATTTCATGTTACCTTGAAAGCAGTACTTGACAGATGTCGGCATGCAGCATGGGAGCACAGTAGCTATCGTGCAGCAGAAGCCCCATATATTGACTGACATCGGCTTCTGGGATACTTTTAATTTATTTTTGCTGAGGGGAAGGTGTGGATTCTACAACTGAAGCCCATAAAGGCCAGCATTTCATCCCTCTGAGATCGAGATAAATGGGGACAGGTACTCCTCCCCAGCAGATCTTCCTGGCAGTGCTGGGTATGCTGGGTGGAACAGCACTGATATTTCCAAAACAACCACACCCATATTTTCTTAACACTCCTCCTCAGGATGCCCAAGGTTTTGAAAGAAGGGAAAAATATAGCAGTCGTGTCTCTAGAATCACAATTTTGTTAGAGTTGGACTGCTTCACAATCCCTTCCTGTCAAACCTGTATAGGCCTTGATTGTGATGACCCCTCTTTTAAAAACTGTAAACAGGCCGGGTGCAGTGGCTTATGCCTATAATCTAGCACTTTGGGAGGCCGAGATGAGAGGATTGTGTGAGCCCAGGGGTTCGAGACCAGCTTGGGCAACTTGGTGAGACCTCATCTCTACAATTAATCAAAACATTAGCCAGGCGTGGTGGTGCACCTCTGTAGTCACAGCTATCTGGAAGGCTGAGATGGAAGGAGTGCCGGAGCCCAGTAGGTTGAGGCTGCGGTGGCTGTGAGTGTGCCACTGCACTCCAGCCTGGGCGACAGAGTTGAGACTCCAACTCAAAAAAAAAAAAAACTGTAAACATAGTTCAAGTAATCCCTTTGTCGTCTTTGAAAAGGTAATACAAGGGCATGACCAGACAGAAAAAGCACAGCTACACATGGTAGCTAAACCCTCTTTCCGTTTAACAAACAAAAAGCTACCCCTCAGAAACAAAGTAATTGTACATATCAGAGCCCCCAAAATGACTCTTCTCCTGAAAGCCTTTATAATGTTGCTTCCAGGGACTAAAAAGTTCATCAGATATTGGTGATTTTATTAATTATGGTAAATACATCTCAATTATGAGACGGGTCACTATTGACTTAATATTTGTGAATCAATGCTACTAAATTAGGTAGTACTGGGATTTTTTTAATATGCATTAAAAACAGCTGTCTTGTCATATGAAAATGGGGTTCACTTGGTTATATTCTTAAAATAGTAAGGTCTGAAAAATTGGATCCTAAATATGAGAAGTTCCCCGACACAGTATTTGGGATAAAATGGAGTGCCATCAGCTTGGATGAGAATTAAGCTAACAGTTCAACAGAGAAACCAATTCACAAGGAACATGTTAGGGGTCAGTCACAAAAAGGAATGAGCTGGAATGGAGATGTTCTCTGGTTCTCTTTTGCTTCCAGTGTTGATACAAAAACACGACTTCACAGGTCCCTTTGGATCTTAACTCCTTAGCAGCGAGATCCTCCCATAACATCTGTTGCCCTGGTCCTTCTTTGGGTCATGGTGAAAGTTAAGTCAGAAGAAGAAAACCTCAGATTAGGTCCTGCAGGCTGCATCCATCCTCATGAGCATCTCGTGCACTCAAAATGTCTTAATCTATCATAGCCCCTACTGGCAAGGTGACGGTCACATATACCATCCATATATCTAAAAAATAAACTCTTTTTGCAGCCTGAGGAATCAGAAATACCTTCTCCCCCCCTTTTTTTTAATGGACTTTAAGGTGCCACAGCCAGTGGGGCACGGGGCAGAGTTTTTACCTGGGTCAGAAGGTTGTGGAACTCTTCTACAGCCTGTGAATGTGCTATGGGGTTTAGCACCAAGTGTTGAAAGAGATTGACAGGCTCAGCATTCCGAAATGTCTTAGGGATGGGGATTGTCAGGGGCAGGAAAGTGTTACCAATGAGGAAATGATGGAGGGACCTTTGCTGGAGGCCACGTCCCAAGAACCAGAGAATGTCCTGGAGCCGCTGAGAGAGCCGGTTGTGCTGCCAGTCCGTCAGGGGCAGCCGTAACAACAGGTGCATGAGGGCTGTTTTGAAGTGGTAAGAGGTGAGGATGGGGCGGGATGCTCCTTTGGGTAAGCTCTGATGGTTCCGGAGACTTAAAATGATCTGGAGGCACTTAAGGTGACAGGTGTTCCCAGGAGCAAAACGCCCTACCAGCTTCAGGAACAAGTGCTCACAGGCTGCAAAGGACTCAGGCCAGTCCACACTGGTGAGCTGCTCCTGGTCAGGAGCCTGACTCACCAGGTAGACCAACGTGTCTTCCCGTTGCACCCCCAGGACCAAGTGGATTGAGAGAAAGCGGCCGGAGCGATAGTCCAACCTGAGCTTGCAGGAGGTGGTAGATGGTGGGAGACTGAGCTTAAAGTCATACTTGTGGGCCACAAGGGTCCAGGCATTGCCCACCATATTCCGGAACCACTGCACAGTCTTGCACACATCCAGGTGGAAGCCGGTGCAGAGAGCCGCCTTGATGGAGCTGCTGCACTTCCCCAAGACTGTTGGGTGGTCCCTATGGTGGTGTACCAGGCACAGCACATCCCCTAGCAGTTTCTCGCGCTTGCACACGCATTCTGACTCCACTAGCACTCGTCCACAGCGGCGGCCTAGGGCTGGATCTCTCATCTCCAGGACAAACATAGCGCCCTGCGGGGGGATGATGGGCACGAGGACATCAAATTTCTGGGTCTCGTGGAGGGTTCCCCATTTCTCAAAGGCAGCCCCAATGCCTAGGCAGTCCTCCAACTGTGGGTGAGCCTCCCGGCGGCTGAGCACTCGACAGGCCTCAATGAGATCGTCCACAAAGCTCTCCACAAACTCACAGGTGCAGGGCAGGTCACGAATGGCATTTTGGACATAGTGTTTATAAAAGGAGTCCAGGGCCTCCCCGGAGGGGAAGTCAGCGAGCCAGTTGTAAGAAGTGATGGGCACAACACGGACTTCCTCCTCCTCTTCCTCACTGCTGGAATCAAAGGCAGGCTCATGCTGCATGTTCTGTCGCAGGAGCTCAAAGACGAGAAAAAGGCAAAGGAGGCCAGCATTCCACAGGTTTCCCAGCACCCAGCCCAGAGGCCCCTCCTGGCTGTCAGCCTGGAACGACCAGCCCATGTCTTTCTTCCCCAGCACTAACTGGTCACCAGATGTGTCTCCTCTCCAGAGGTTCTCCGCCTTCTGCCTCTGGTCAGCTGCACGCTTTCTCTCTTCAAACTCTATCTCTAGTTGTCGCATCTCCTCGCTCATTCGCTTCTCCAGCTGCCGACTTCTGGCTAGCGTGTCCAGGTCCATCCGGTCACTGACCATCAAGGGGTGGTGAACAACATACATCACTGCCAAGAACAGCAGGCTTATCACAGCCATGGAGGCCTCTGCATCTGGAGAAGTAGGAGGGTGGGAGTCAGTGGTGATCTTCCAGACTCATCTGCTCTCCAATGCACATTTCCCAGAGCCCTGGTACCCCAAATCCTGGACATCAACTACTCAGGAGGAACAGAATAAGCTCACAGAGCTAAGCTTGGACAGAGCAAGGGTGGTCTACCCAGTAGGAGACTTGGGCAAAAGGGATGGCAGGATGTGCCACTCAGTCTCTCTACTGCTTTCCACATGGTGTGGGTAGTATTTAGGCTTCCAGAGGGTGGACATGGGACTGTTTTCATTCCTGTGTAGGATGGGGAGGGGGGGCCCTTGCAGTAGAGTGGCCTCACCGGGCTCATCAGTCCACTGTGAGCACCAGATATGCCCTGCTGATCCCAGAGGCTCCCTTCCAGAAAGCAGAGTCAGCCTGGCGGCACCTTCCCTTCCTCCAGGCAGCCCACCCCAGGCCCCAGCTGTAGCATCCCACTTCCTCTGTGACTTCACAATCTTCATTCTGCTCCCCCTAGTCATCAGACCACTCAGCTTCTCCCACTCCACCACATGGATGACACGGAAGCACAGTGCTACTACCAGTTGCTAGTTATGGCGCCCTCTGAGCTCCTAAGGGGGCTGCCATTTGTCCCACGGGTGGGTAGGCCAGCTCCATTTCTCGGCCCAAGAAACTGCCTGCAGAACCAGGTGCCTGAGGCCCACCTGACAGCCGGCAGAGGTGGGTTCCTCTGCCTCCCTACCCACCACTAAAGCCTGAAGCTCCTGGAATTCACCCCAGTAATTCACGAACTACTGCGCTTACCAAGATTCATGAAGGGCTGTGCCGTGTGGACGCTGAAGCCAGGTGGAGGACTCTCCTCCCTTTGGACCTTAGCCTTGCTCCTCCCAGGAGCCCTGTTAAAATGTATAAGGCACCTGGGAGCTTTGGCTCAAAGCGGAGTCCCTCCCCTCATTCATAACTTCCCCAAATTCCACGCCCGGAGATTGGTACTCTCACCCACCGATCCTTATCAAGCCAAGGACCCATCCCGCCTCGGGGTTTCACCCGGGACAGGGGCCGGGTTACTCACCGTCTGTGCTAACAGAAACACAGCCTTAAAGAGACAGCCCGGCCTGACCGCCCCTGCCTTCCTCCTGGCGGGGAGGGGGCTCCCGGTTCATCGCTGGGGCTGCCCAAGGTGGCGGCCCCGCTCCCCTCTCCCGGGGTACAGACCATGTTTGTCCGAGTGACCAAACGTCTGTGAGCGGTGAGCCCCCGCGACCCCCACCATGCGGCTCCGAAGGCGCCCGCGCGCGGCTCCCGCGGTCTGGGCTCCTTGCGGCCCCGCCCCGCCCCGCCCGTACAAGCTCCGCCCCGCCCGTACAAGCTCCGCCCCTCCCCAACCCCGGCGGCCCCGCGCCTCCGGCCGGTGACCCTCCTCTCGCGCGCACACACCCTCTGTCCGCCGTCATGCTCCCGTGGGTTTCCTGGGAGAGTGGAGGGGCTGTGGCCACACACTCGCAGTTGCTCGGCCTCCCCGGGGTGGCAAAAGGGGGCACTGCAGTGCTTGCTAACAGCTCGCTCCGCTCAGTTCTGTGTAGCCTATACTCAGGGTATTGGGGTACATTCTCACTTCGAGCTGGTCCGGAGCAAAATGGTACAGGAGATGAGGGGTGTGTTCAGCCCCCTAACTGTGCCTCACTCCCAGCCCACTCCCAGGCTCAGGTGTCTTTCCCCAACCCCCTTCTCCTATCAAAGTGACTCAGGAAAGGACCAGACAGCACCCAGAGGTGCTTGGGGCATTGCTTGCTACTCACTAGCCACGTGGGAGTGAGAATCCAAAACCTGCAGGGTAGCTCTGCTGATGACACGGGTGTATAAAGGAGAACTTTCTAAAGTGTGGAGGCTGGACCAGTCTTATCACACCAGAGAGACTCCAACTCAAAAAAAAAAAAAAGC